>VYZP01046855.1:2376-37249 GCA_013400635.1 Hypocryptadius cinnamomeus | reverse complement strand
TAGCTGTTTGACATGCAATTTTTAAACCTCTATTGCAGCTGAGTTCTGCATAGTTTACAAGACTGGAATCACCAGATACCCTAAGAATGGCTTTTTTCCCCTTATATGTTAGTGTTAGCGGTATGGGGTTTGTGTGTAGCAAATATGAAAGGTTCCATTCTTGTCCTCATTCACTGCTGAGAGAGATGTGGGTTCAGCACACAACACCCTGGATGTTTATTTATTTACTTCCCAAATATTTGAACTGCTGTGCTCTGGCTGTCCTGGATTAAAGCTGGATCTGATGTGTTTTGTCAGCAATCTACACAAAGATCTGGGTGCAGCTGCAGCCTTTGCAATTCTGGGACAAGGTGAAGCCCCAGGAAATGCAGGATCCCATTACACACAGAATGTTGGATCCAGCTTTTGAAAACCCAGATCCTCTTCAACAAAAATTCAGAACATATTGTGGCTTTCCTTTGCCTATTGTATTACACCCCCGCTTGTGAAAAGGAAGCAAAATTCTTTTCATGCTGCATTTTTTAAGGGGTAAAACATTTTTATAGGCGTTGTTGTGATAAAGTGTTTCGTTAACATTCCAAGCAGATTTTCAGAGAAAAATATGTAAGCTTTAAATCCTTCTTCAGTTTAGGCATTGTCATCTGTTAATATCTATTGGTGCATTATTTTTATTTTTCTTCAGCATTTATCTTTTAATCCTACTCTAGTTTTTTGTGTTGGGGGGTCATGGTGGTGGTGGTGTCCCAGAAAGACTTTATTTAATTTGGTATTCTGCATGGTTTATTTTCTGAAGGTGGATTTTATTCCCTAATCCTCTTCCAGTGCAGCAGTAGCCATGAGAACAGAACCCTGGGGCTGCACTTTCTGCAGAGTCTCTCCCCTGAATCCAGTAGCAAAGTTATTGCAGTGCCCTGTAAAGATTTCCATGGTTCTAGTTACCTGGCAGCTGGATCTGTAACCCTAATCATGGTTAGGAACAATGGGATTATCCACCCCTGGATGTGACTCTACATCATTTTAAGCAGTTTCCAACCTTGAATCTTAAAACATGGGAACAAGCATGTAATGCAATTTAGTGATCAAAGGCAACATTTGCTGCATTGGAACGTTTGCTTTTAATTTTTTTCGAAAAAGGAGAGAGATTGAGAAAAATGGCATGCACAAAGGGGATAAAATGCCTTCTTGCAGAAAACTGAGTTACTGAAGGAGATCTGAAGACTTTGGTAATTTGGTTTATGTTATACTTGATATAACCATAACACATCCATCAAGATTAAGCCAGCCTAGAGAAATGGCAAATCACATTAACTTGTTAGGCCACTAGGTGAGAATTGAGGGAGCAGAGTAAAGAAAATATAGATAATTTGTTTGTATGTGTAGCCCTAAATGTTTCTAATGTGAACTGTAATGCCATTACAGAGATATTGCGTAGCACACTCTGAATGCTTGATTGCTCTCTGGCTGTATGGAATGAACCAAAATGCAAATCTTTTATTAACTCTGATGCTAAGAAATGCATAAAGAAGAGATTGGCCATGAGCAGCAATAGGTTTTAGTGATGTGACAAAATTGAAGCATACAACACACTTCTGAGTGCCATCTACTGGCATTTCTTTAATTAAGTGCTACATGCATTCATATGTAGGGAAATCTTCTAATGTTCCAGAAGTCCAAGCTATAATCTGTATCATTAAACCTCTTAGCTCTCCCTTCATTATTTTCATTATGGCCTTATTTTCCCAGAATATGTCCTAGAATATGCAATTTTCAGCTATTATCGTTGTTTTTTGTTTAGTTCACCACAAAGACTATAGGGGTTAAAGAAAGAAATTAATACTGTGACTGAAAACTAAGAGTGAATAATCATAAGAGCTGGATCATTACCTTGCAGTGTTTCAAAGTTCATGAACATTGCACAGAACAAACTTCTAGTTTGGCCTCTAATTCATCATTTTTCTGTGTCAATAAAAGCCTGAAACAGTCAAGAATTGGAAGCCCAGAGCTGGAAAAAGCAGCTCTCAGAGACCATTTTCATTTGCAGAGGTGTAATCATTTGCTTGGCTCATGTACTCAGCACTTCATATTTATGCTCAGTGTGTCACTGGGAAACATGTGGGAATGCAGCTTTTTCTGGCAAGGTTGGACCAGCTCCAGTATCACTTTTCCTGTGGTGATGAAATCTGCTTTGAAATTTCTGTCCTCAAAAAGCAAGTCCTGTTGGAAGTCTGGAATGATGTGTGTGCAGGAGAGCTCTGATAAAGCAATTTAACCAGGGAACTCAAGGCCCAGCCATGCATTAGTATCATCTTTGCTCCTTCTGGAAGGTAGGGAAGGTATTGGAATGTCTGATTTGCCATGTGTTAGCCTGTAATCCTCATCTTATTTTCAAACAACCAGCTGTGATTTAAGGAATGACTGGCTGGATGCTCTCTCACACCACAGCCTGAGAATGGCCTGACAGGGCCAATGGTAACCAGCATTTACTTCAGATTTTCCATTGCTCTGAGATCCATGTGTAAAACTTCTTGGCTAACTTTTTTGTAGCTTCACTCTAGTATAATGCTTTTATAAATATCTATGCCTATGACAAAGAAAAGTATCTTTAAATGATGAAAAATAACAAAAAAGTGTGGACAAAAGAGCAGGTTCTGGTAGATCTCCTCACTGCAGTTAATATTTTATTCATAAAAAGTTCAATTTTTAAACTCCAGCAGGGATTTTTTTCCTGCTATGTCTTGACATAACCTTTGCCATTTCATGGTCTCAGTCATCCTGGTGGTTCACAGCTGTTCTGTGATCAGGTAATGGAGCCAGGTCCTTCTCACCCTCTGTCATTTCCAAGCTAATGAGCTCCCTGGTTGTACCAGAAATTCTTGTTACTCATTCCTGAGTGAATGGTTGTGCATTTTGTGCTCTTACATTTCATCCTATTTCCATTACTCCAGTTCTGAATGTCATCCAAATTGTCCTGTAGGGTATTCCACTCCTCCTTTACATTGCTGATGTCTCCCAACCACCTTTCAGAAACAAATGTCACAAGCATTGTCCCAAACTTTTGTGTCAGCTTAGTAATTAAAATGTGTATAATTAAAATGTTAAATAAAATGGGCCCTAGCACTAATCCATAAAAAATTCCACCAGCAATTTTCCTCCCATTTAACCTGAGCAGAGGGACTCTCTTTGGAGTCAGAGGAACACATTTTTCTTATTGGTAATTTTTATTCTGTTGTAGTCGAAGTAAATGACCAGGGCTGTGAGAAGGGAGAGCTAAAATCAATGGTGACTCCTGAGGTGCTTAAAGTTAAGTATGTGCTCAACTTTTCAGCTATAAATATCAGAGGGGAAATTTCCCTCTTCAACTTTTTGCCTGGAGTGGAATCTTGTTGCCTGTGCATCCTGTTGCCAGAGCAACCTGTACCAGCTCTGGTCCAGCGGTAAAGATCAGCTGCTGCTTTCAGAACAGACACAATGACAGAAGTGTGGGCATCACTTCTGATTTTTGAACACTCAGACCAATATCATCTCATACTATTTCCCACATTTCATAAAAATGGGGGGATTTTTTTGTTTTCCCCACATCAGAAATTAGTTGGGAAAAGTGAACAGAATTTCTCAGTGACATCCAATATTACAGCTTTTGCTAATTGTTTAATAATGAACATTTTTATCTGAAATATGCAGTGAAAGCAATGCAGTGCCATCAATCTGATTCCCACATGCAAAATTGTAACAGATCCAGCTTCAAGAAGACTTGAAGGAAAATTTGCAGAAAGCTTTTTTGATTCAGCCTTTGATCTTCAGCTCTACTCAGATCACAGGTCCTACCTGCCTGAAACTTCCCAGGTTTAACTACTCCTGGAAAGATAAAGGAACTCAAAGCACACAAAATAGATAATTCCCATCTGAACAGAATTCAGGCACTACATTTCTGTCTCCTCACAAATACACACTTCAAGTGCCTCAAGGAGATGCTTGGTTAGAATTTTCCTCTTCGTAGTTTCGTCTGCTGCTGTGGGGAAAAAAAATAAAAGTATACCCAACTATATCTAGCTCTGTTGGGTTTTGTTCAGTACTTTTACAATAACAATAATAAGTACTAAAAATTGTCTTAAACAATTGCTGCACCGCAGAGAACAAAATAAAACCCTCACACAAAAACAAATAGTGAAGGATTATCTTCACTTAAAATACAATGCAGATTATAGCATAACATGGACAAGATTTTAATGCTCAATACAATCAAGCATTCTGCTGTGCTCACTGAATATGCTGTGGCAAAATAATGCAACAGTTAGTCAACTATTCCAGGCAGATTTTGGATGCTTTTCATGTGTGTAGCTGCATAAATTAATTTTTTTTTTTTTTTTGGTTAGAGGCACTAAAAATGAGGATTAATGTGGAAATATTTTCGTGAAAATTTCCATCAAGAATACAGCAAACACAGTGCAATGTTGAGCAGATAACCTAAAGAACCTCTTGAGTGTTGACATTTTTGGAAACACTCTGGGTTTTCTTTTCAGGACCTCTGACAGAAGTTTTGTATTATTGATATTATTTTTCAACCATTCTTCTACTCGATCCAGAGCAATCAATGCAGAGATACCAGCTGATATTTTTATCTTTTTTGATGTAAATTGTGTAAATCTGTGCTCATGGAAAGTTTCATCAGAACAGCTTTTCAGCCAGGAAATTGATGTGTTTCTCTCCTTAGGATTAATCCCATTTCCCATCTTATGGTGAGGCAGGAGCTCCCTTAGATAAGATACAGAACTGATGGCTTTGAAGTCCAGGTCATGTCTGAGGGGATCATTCCTGCAGGACCAGAGCATTTCCCCTGAGGGAACAGGGAATAAACACCCTCAGTGCTGGAACACTCCCATGAAACATTATTAATTTTTATTAATTTTCATGAGAATGTGTTCCCTCAATTGAATGTCAGATATTTAGAAACAAAGCCAAGCACTTGTCCATAGTTTTACCCATGTCTCCTGAATCAAAACCATTTATCTGCTTTGCTCAATTTTCCACCTGCACATTTTCCCCTTAAATAGTAAGAAACACACTTTCCCTTTTCTGCTTGGAAATTTACAATCACATGGTCTCTTACAGTTCACTTTGTTCAATATTTCATGTTTTGCAGCTTCTCAGGTCAGAGACAGGTGTTCTTCCCCACAGTGTGGCACCAGGCAGCACTAACCAGAGACCATTCTTGATGCTGATAGGCAAAAAATATAGATATTCTCCCTTGTCATCCTTATAGAGTGATCAATTGTGATGAAAACAAAAAATAAAAGGAATGCATTCCCACTCTACATCCTGCAATGCAGGAGAATTTAGGATTTATCCAAGTAAAAGACAGAAAATCTGCTTCATATCTACCTCACCTAAATAAAATTAATTCTTTCCAGATTGTTAACTTCCAATCTTCTACATCTTATTGCTTCTTCTCCATTCATTTATTAAATAAAAATTTTTAAAAAGCCCCAAATCCAAAGATCTGCGTTCACTACAGCTGCCTGGCAGCTCTCAGGTGTCTCCCACTCCTTAGCAGGGCTCACAGGGTTGGTCCTCACCTTCCCCAGGATTATTCCTGGGATGAGCCCAGGTCAGTCCAGGGCCTGCAGTGGGAGCTCCTGGATGGGTTTGCTGAGCACTGAAATTCATACAAGCCAGGTTTCTGTGCTCCCAGCCTCTCACATCATGCCTTCCCTGGATGTTCTGAGAATTACATCAAAGGTCACTTAAAAAACCAGGTGCAAATGTATCTCCAAGTCTGAGTGGTTCTGTAGATTCCTGTAAGAACTTGTCGAAGATTATTCACCACTTCAAGCACAGTTGCTGAGGTTAATTAGATTTATGACCCCTAAAAATTTTAAGTGTCTCTGATGACTGACTTTCCAACTGATCATTTTGTGTGAGAAACAGAAAAAGAATAACAAATAGACTATGAAAAAATAAACTCTTGATATTCATTCACATGAGGACAGAGAATATGTTTCTGACATTTAATTAAATATCCAAATGTCCAGAAGATCTATAATAAACCACTTTGCAAGACATCTAAATGTCAGAGAAAACACATCTTACACGAATTTTTTTTACCACTGAAGCTGTGAAGAAGATACAACATCTTTTTTAAAAGACACAGAAACAACAAGCACATACTTTATCTTGAAAGTATTTTTTCAAAGGCTTCTGAGCAGCCAGTTTTTTGCAGTATGACAAGTGGAATTATTTTAATTTATCACACAGCAGTTTGAAACATTAGTTTTACAGATATGCCAGGCTGCTCTTGTATAGTTCAAGTCCTGAGACTCACACTACTCAATGTGTGGCAAAACACTGGAAACATTAAATTGAATTTTTTCCCTAAGTACACCTGACACCAGGATCTGAAGATCTTTCCCTATATTTAAATGCTGCAGAAAACTGTTCTAACCTGCTCCCCTTATGCACATTACTTCTTCCTTCCTTCCTATTTTTTGTCAAATTCTTGACAACATCCTCTGACCTGCTCAAAGGATGTGTGAGGTACTTCACCCTTCTAAACCCCTCCTGTGGGTGAGGTTTGATTTCTGCGATTGCAGTGAATGCAGCAGGGTCCTACACGGGCCTCACACCCTGGGAATAAAGGGAAAGCTGCAGCTCCTTCCCTCACTCATGGGCCCAGCTGCATGCAGGCCGTTGTCACAAAGGTGCCTTGCCAAGATAAATGTTCCCAGATTTCCTTTAACCTTTCCTCTGTTTTTTTTTTTTTATTAAAGATAAATAAAATGCAAGGAGCAGTTTGTGCAAAAGGTGCTGGAATTATCTCAGAATGAAATCCTTTTGCTGGTCTCTTTTTAGGGGGCCATAGCAATGCTGTTGAAATGCTGGAAGTCTTCCCTTTCTTGCATCTGGAAAATCATTGTGTCATGGTTGTGGGTTAACTGAATGAGCTGCAGGGAGGCCAGAACAGCAGCTGTATGAGAAATAAACATGTCATTATTTTCAGAACAAACTGCAAGGGAAGAGGCCACGAAGAATCAGACAGGAATTAATGGGAAGGCCTAGGCTGTCAGTTTGCTCCTCCAGAGTTTGTTTCTGAGCAACCACCTTCTGTCCTCTCATCAGGTACCAAACCTAGAACCAACTCATTAAAATCATGTATGTCCCACTCAACTCCAACACAGATAACCAGTACTTCCATGGCTTTAAAGTGACCTTCTGGCCACCTTCTGCTAGCACTGGCACTACAGTGGAGCTGTTGATAAATCCCTCCCCAAAATCTCCTGTAAAGCAGCAAGTCCAGCCTGAGAGATAGCTCAGATCCCAGATCTTGGGTCAGATCCATGATCCTGAGGTCAGATCCCAGATCCTGGGCTCAGATCCAGGATAATGGGGACAGATCCCAGATCCTGGAGTCAGATCCTGATCCTGGGGTCAGATCCTGATCCTGGGGTCAGATCCCTGATCCTGGGGTCAGATCCCTGTTCCTGGAGTCAGATCCACGATCCTGGGGTCAGATCCACGATCCTGGGGTCAGATCCTGATCCTGGGGTCAGATCCACGATCCTGGGGTCAGATCCTGATCCTGGGGTCAGATCCCTGATCCTGGAGTCAGATCCTGATCCTGAGGTCAGATCCCTGATCCTGGGCTCAGATCCCAGATCCTGGGCTCAGATGCCCTCCAGAGCTGTCACCCCACTGCCCTGCTGTGACATCCTGCTCGGTGACATCCTGCAGTGCCTTTGGCCCTGCTGGTCACTGCTCACCCCTGCCCAAGGCCAGCAATGCCAAATGTCACTCCTTGGCAGCCCAGGCCAGAGCAAACACAGCTGTTTTCACTCAGCACCGAGTGTCTGCAGTCACCTGGGGTGTAAATGGGAAGTTAATTAAATCGCCCTCCCAGAGCTTTGTAAGAAATCTATTAAACAAAGAATTGCTGCTATAAACAAACAAACCTGGGTCACAGCTTCAGCTCTTTGACCTCTTCAGTGGATTTTCTGGTTTTATCTGGAGAGCTTCTTTACATTTTCCTAATTTGCCACCAATATTTTAAAAGTTGTTTCAAAAAAAAAAAGAAAGAAAAAAGAAGGATAAGATTTGGCACTGATAATTGTAAGTCTGTTCAGAATACAGGAGGAAGGTTAATTAGCTTTTCTGACCTGAAGAGTCTAGGAAAGTATCCCTGGTGATTCACTAATTGCTGCTCAATGCAGAATAGTGTCTGTGAAGCAAAGTGCATGAAGGCAGACACTGATAATAATGTTACTTTGATTTAAAATTCTCTACCTGCAAGGACATAATGCTGTTTCAGTACAGCATGCACTCCACTGATAGATCTAAATATTCCCCAACTATTCATTTATTTTATTGGCAATTCTGGTCACTAATCTTGATTTGAACTTATACCGGGAACAACTGTGTTTCTCAGACTGAAAGTAAAATGCTATTTAGGGTATCATTAGGACATATTCTGGAAGTGTTTTCTCATGTGTAATAAACAATTCTATTAAGACAGTTATGTGTTCTGGAGTTTATTTATTTCATTATGAGGATGTGTCACACAAAGAATACATAATATTTATAAATATAAACAACTAATTAGTCCCCGTTAGGGAAAATATTCCTCAACTGTGAGAAACAGAGACATCATGTTATCTTTTAAAATTGTGTGAGACAAATATAGAATAAGGAATTTTTAGGGAACCTATGGACTCAAACTCACAGGGTATCAGAAGCATCTTCAATGTATATGTCCTTCTTTTGATATCTATCAATTGACACACAGTGATCAGGACTTAACAGGCAGAATAGGTGTGTACTATTAATTCAGTTAATCAGTAGCTCTCAGGTCTGTGTTTTAAAAGTCCACCAGAGAACAAAATGCAAAATTTGCTCTTCTTAGGTCTTGTGGTGTTGGTTTCTTGACACCCCTTTGTTAAGAACTAATTTTTAAAGTTTGTTTAGCAACTGCAAGCATATTTTTCATGTAAGATTTCTCTCTGTTAATGATGCAACCTTCTTTAAATAGGTATTCTACAGATCCTCACTGGATCAGTTATAAAACACTTCAGCAATCTGTCCTCCCATAATAGATTCCTGCAGGAACATGATCATCCAAGTCTCATTTGCATTAAGCCTTTTACTCCCAGTTTCCAGGACAGTACTGGAAATCAGGAGTGTCATTCACAGCTTTGACTGCAGAAATCTGCTGCATCAACAAGCAGTATGCACCCAGTCACAAGCCACTGATAACCTTCTAATATATAACCAATATTTTCCTTCTCAGAAGCTTATAGCACAGTTTAAGGAGGTTTTTTGTAGTCTTCCTGATGCATCTGTCAGTTTATTCACCACACTCCTTGCTTGCATCTCCTCTGTCCTGAGCCAGATGATAAAATTGAGGCAGAGCTGCTCTTGAGGAGGATGCTGACCCAAAGGTACCCTCAGGTACCACTGCCAGCCCCTCTCCCCACAGGCAGCAGGGACAGGGCCTGCAGATGAGGCAGGAGAGGGAATTTCCCTCTCAGACATTTCTCTCTCCTGCTAAGGCTGGCACATTCTATTACTGTTCTCCTTTGGAGCTGTAAATGATGTTAAATGGCTGGGAGGATGGATCTGCCCATGTGGGGTTGTTAGAATAGCTCACTGTGGCTCAGGCAGGGAGACACTGCAGGGGTTTCCTTTCCTCAGAAGCTCCATCTCTGTCACACAACAGAAAACCCATTCTGGGGAGTTTTCTGCTGTGCCTGGGCAGGCTGTGAGCCTCCTGCTGCATGGACACACGTGGACATCCCATCCCTAAAACTCCTGTTCTGCAAGGAACAGCATTCACTGTGTGTGAGGGAATGGAGACATCCCCAGGGTGGGAGAAAGGGGAGCAAAGAGCAGGTCAGGGCCCTTTCCTTTCTGCTCTCTGTGTGTCTGTACCTTGATTCCAGACACAGCCCCTGATGCTGTCTGTCAGCTCCTGACAGCAACAGGAGCAGCACAGGTTTTCTTCTGTGCTTTGGCAGACTTAACCTGCACTCCCACTGCCTTTGCCTGAGCAATCTGCAGGTTGGTATTTACTAAACCAGAATTATGGAGCCCATGTCTTTGTCCTACCCTCCTCTTTTCCCTGTCATTTCCATTTCAGCTCAGATATCCAGCAGCTTGACAGATAAGACATTGCCAAATCACAAAAGACCTCATGTATATCTTGAATTTCCTGACTTAGCTTATTAAGCTGCAATCTGTTGTACAGAATCACACAATAGATGTGTTAGAATGTAACCTGACATAATAAGTTACTCCCATGATAAAAGGCAGAAGACATGCAAAAAGTGACTGGTTTTCTTATCAGTGGAGCAGCTCTCGAAGCAAACAGGAGATCAAGTCAGTTAAATTCAGCATGTGTTTAATTTAACAAAAATTATAGCAGATGTCTGCTAATATATGGGATATTATTTTCAGGCTTTTTCTGAAAAGCATTCTTATATCTGTAATATAACCCTTTGTTCATTGCATAATCTTGCTGTTCATTGAATGTGAATTCTTTTCATTGCCTAAAAACGAAATCCTGAATTCTTGTCCAGGACAAGTTTTCTTACTATTTACCTCCTAAATATTGTGCATGATTTGGCACAGCACGACTCTCCTGCCCATCTGTGTAGGAACTTTACACACACCAGTGAGAGAGCCAAAAAGGAAGAAAATAAGAAAACTTCTTACTGCTGGGGCACTCTGGCCAGGAGCTGAAAGCAAACAGTTCCTTTTCTCTGTATCATTTTAGACACATATACTTTATCTACACCCCGTATTTCACTGCAGCTTAAATAGTTCACTCACTGTAACAATTGAACCAAGACTCAAGTCACCAGGAGGAAAGGCAGTGGGTTTTGTGAGATAAATTCCTGTCAGCTTTTCAGAGGAGAAGTGTTCTGCTGCTTTGCTGCTGCCAATTTGCCCAGTGCCATTATGGAAATGCACAGTAAAGAGGTTAAAATAATATTGCCCTGAGACTGCCAGCAACCTCTGTGCTCAAAGGATTTATTTGCCAGTCCTGTCCTGGGAATGTGCTGAATTGATTCATTGAGATGGAAAGAGAAATTGGAAGGATGAGGTGGAGCAAGGAGAGTTCCAGCACAGCTCAGGGTGGTTCTGCATCCCCCACACTGTGCATGGTCCAGCTGCAGCAAAATCCAGAGGTCAGGTGGAGGAAGAAGAGGGGAAGCTGCTCTTCCTCACCCCTTTCTTGTGGTTTTGATACACATGGTATCTTCTGTCCCACCCAGCTCTGGGTGTCCTCATGTGTGTCCCTGCCCTTGGAGTCTCCTGAGTGGACAATCCTGGATGTCAAACACCTGGCACAGCTGCAGCTTCTGCTGGGAGCCTCAATAGCAGCGAATCAAGCACAGCCCTCTCCAGCTGGGGCAGGAGGGGTTAAAGCTGCTCCTCACAGGGACCTTGTGCATTCACTGCAGGTCACACTTCCAGAGCTTCCAGCCTTGCAGGTCACCCACAGCTCTGCAGGACAAACATGAAGGACTAACATTATAAACATCACTTCATTCCAGCGTGTGAGAAAGGTGGGGGTTAACTGCAGGCAGCATCCTCAAAGGAATGCTGCCCTTCCCTAGAGGAAATTGCTAATTTTTATCTGTAGTTTATGTGAAACTTCATTTGTTCTCAATCCAGCATGATTTGTTTTAAATCTGTAAATCTGGAGCTTTCAGAACTATTCCTTGTCAAGGGTACCTGGGGGAGGTAATTTGGTTTTCTCAGGTTCACTGGGTGGGGGCTTATGCCAAAATTGTTTAATTTTCCCAGCTGGAGCCTGTGGGTAACTGAACCTGACAACACCTGGCACAAGGGTTCCACTGGGTATCTCATTCATGGTGGAGAGGCATTTTTATGTCACCTCTCATCACAATGGCTGAGTAATGAGGACACATATCTTCTTTGGGGTTTCTTTTTTGTCTCCTATCTTCCCAAAACACTACCATAATCCTGAGGTAACAACACGGCAGAGGCAAAAGATATGCACTAAAATGAGGTTCTTATCTGCAGTTTTATTATCCCATGCAATATTCTTGCAGAAAATTACTTTCTGAAATGTGCTAAGCTGCTCTTTGGCTCTCCAGGGCTCTATTCACAATTTTCTATAAGTGATTTTTGTTTAATTTGTAGCAATAGAGGGATATATATCTTTCACCCTGACTGTTATCAACTTAATTGTAGCTATAGGAAAAGTAAAGGCTAGCTGACTTTTTATTACTGAAAGTAAAATAATGGGGTATTGTTTGCTTTTCTGTTTCTGTAAAGCACAGTGGCTAAACTTGTACCTAAATTCACATAACTTTGTCCTAAATAAATGCTTCATTTTAGTATAAATTTAGTATAAATTCTTGTCTAGAGGAAGACTGTGTCACCTGTTCCTAATTGCTAAGTTGCTGCAGGTAAACCTTTAGCAGGAGGTGAATGAAGGATCTTTGTGGCTGTGGAGTTGTATGTTGCTGGTTTGCTGCTTTTTAAACAAGAATTATAGGGACAGAAAGTGTTGCAGCCCACTCTGTGCTTCTGATGTAGAGACATCCTGTTCTGCTGTGGAGAAATGCAGGTTTTGCCCTTGTCTGCTGAATCCTCAAGCCTGTGCTTACAGAGAGGAAAAAAAGATGTTTGTATGCTCCCATATGTGTTTTGATGGAAAGCCCAACTGATTTCATACATTGGTGCAGCACTTCAGCAGCTTTTACTTTAATAAAGCCTCACCTGGGGCAACGTGTGTAACTTGGCCACATCACTTCAAAAGGTAGACAGGCCAGAGAGGAGCAAGAAAAACCAGAAGTGTACAGGAAAAACTGAAAGGTTTAGTCTAAAAAGTGAAGTTTTAACCTTAACGTGATGTAAACAGGAGATAAGTAAATTGTTTTCCAACGGCATGTTGAAAATGGAGAGAAATAATGGGTTTAAATTGTAGCACAGGACAGACATTAGGAAGAACTTTCTCAGTGGTGAGAACAGATAAGCAGTGGCCTCAGCAGGGAGGTTACAAATTCTCTGTCTCTGGCTGTTATTTTTCAAAAATACACTGTACAAGTGTCTCTTGGAAATGCTGTGTGCGCCTCCCCTCGTCTGTGAGGAAGGACAATGTCTGCTCGTGTTTTGCAGTTACTTCACGTCCCATTTTCCTGTCATTTTTCTCCACTCTAATAAAGGGGGAAGCAAGCACAGAGAAGTTTGCTCTCTGACTGGCAGGCTGGGCTCCCTCCTTGAGAAACCTCCTGTTCTGACCTCTTGTGAGCAGAGATGCTCTCCACACTTGGGCTTGGAAGAACCCGAAAGAGAACCCTGCTGCCTGATGAGATTCTCCATTTCTTCCTCTAGAGGTTTAGCAATGTGTGCAGGATCTATCAGTGTCAAAAATGTGAATTCCACAGTTTCAGGACGGTTCTGCAGAGGAAAGGGAAGGTGCCTCACCTTTGCCATCTGCCTTATGTCTGTGGCATTTTTGGGTAGCATCTTGCAAGATTTTAATCTCATTTCCTGTGTAGGAAGATGCTTTTCCTTTCCCCTCTTATTGCATCTTCAAGGGTAGATTCTCTGTCACATATAAAGAAGTAAAATCTTCCTGGCTTTTGGAAATTCTCTGCAATGTTTCAAACTAAAATGCTTTTACACAAAGATACTGGCATGTCTCTTTTTCATCAACCCCAAAAAAGTACATACTGATACTTCTTGGGTGGATTTTAAAACAAACCTCACTTGTAGCTCTGCAAGCGTTCCCTTACATCCAATGAAAAGCTAAAAATACCTATGAATAAGTTAACACCTGAAAATGTAGGTTTCTGCACATGGCTTACATAAACCATAAAAGCAAAATTTTAACTATGTTTGAATTTCATGCATAAATCTCCTTGAGAGAAAGCTCCATCCCAGTGACAGTGAGTTTTAAGCTAAAGTAAACATTTTTCCTCTGCACATGGCATATAAAAACCCTAATTCAAAATTACTAGACCAATATATACACAACATTTTTTTTTATTTTACTCACAGTTAATCTCTTAATTCTCAAGTAGGCCACTGCCAGAAGCTGTTTTGGCAAGCAAATTATTATTTTCTTTGTTTACTTTCATTGTAATTACTTTCAATAAGGCAGCCTAATAGTGGTTGACATAGATTATATTTTTTCCCCTCAGGTTTATTAGTTATTCACATTGATAATATCCAGAATAAAAAATGAGTAAAATCATAGCATTCTAGAAATTTATTAAAAGAAAAAGCAAAGGAAAACAAACTAAAAATACAACCCTCAAACTCCAGAATGTAGTCCACTGTGAACAAATAGGAGATTTTATTAATGCTTCCAGAATTATTTTACTAAAATCTATCATAAACCAAAAAATGTTTAGATGTTCTCTGCTTTTCCTCCTTGGTAATTCATCATAATGTATTCATATATATCAGCTTTTATACTCTTAAGGCTCCACACTGTGACAAATCTTATTCATTTTTGGCTCCCTGAAGGAGCCGTTATATTGTCCTCTGTAAAAGAGCCTTTTATAAACATCTCCACAGGGCAGATTGGCACAAAATGCCCTGATGGCTGCTTGGAAAGTTCTGGAGGCTGTCCTGGGGCTGAACCATTTAATGGTTTTTTTATGCTGTGAACCCTTCGCAAAACCTGCTGTGCCAAAGATCTGGGCAGTGGAACTTCCACACTGGCTGAGCCAGGATGGCCTTTGGGATAGAAAACAATTTCTTTGGAAATTTCAGTGTCCTGGCCATCAGCAGAAGTAGAATGGGAGGGCAAAGATGCCAAGAGGAACTCCAGTGTTCTTCATTGATCTTAGCTGGGCAGCAATAATGAGAGAGAAACCAGCAGGTGCTCCCCTGAATCCTCTGGTGTTCCTTTCTTGGTCCCCTGAGCAAGGACAGCCCAGGTGGAGATCTGCTGGAAGAGCCCCTTGAGTGGAACATCAAGCACCAGGAAATCACAAAACTGCTCCTTGTTTTCATAGTTCTTCAGCCCAGAAAAACATTAATATTAACCCCTCTCAAAAATGTTGTTGCAGATTTGAATTCTTGCTGACTTCTCTGAAGGCATGAGCATTGTTTGCAGGAAGTCTGAGAATTATCTTCTCCAGCCTGAACCATAGGAAGAAACACATGTAGGGCCCAAATGGCAAAAGGAATTCTAAAAACCCTTACAAACTTCTCTAGTATGAGGCATGTTCTTCATCTGAATTATCTCCTTTTATTAATTCCTCAACTTTTTATGATAGGCTTATTAAAAAATCCAAGACTCATCTAAGCGAATTTGATTTGGTGTCTAAGCCACTCCAAAATCACATCTTAATTTGATTCTGTTGATTTAATATCTGACCTTGCTAAAGCAGACAGCAGAGCACATCACTTTTGGCATGCTGAAAATATCATTATTCGCCTGTTAACATTATTTCTCTGCAGAGAAAAGGCAATGGATCAAATAGTGAAGTCTTAGAAACTGTAACAGGTGAACTTGGAAACCACCACACCTCACATGATATTTTTGGGAAGAAAACATCAAAATCTTCCAGGTAAAGTCACATTTTCCTGAATGCTCCCATCTCCTGGCTCTCTTGCAGTCATTTCTGGAGTAAATGCTCTGCACACACAGAGCACTGGCTGTGGACTGAATCTCTGAATAGTCACTGAAAGCTTTTGTCTGTGTTTACTGCTCTTCAGTGAAGCTCCTATTTTTGTCTTCAGTGGTTTTGGTTTTCAGAAGTGTTTCTATAGAGAATCGAGGGCTGAGTTTGACCGAGCTTCCATTTTCAGCTCTCTGTAGGACTTCATTCCAAGATTCCCTGATGAGACTCATAAATAATTGCATACTACACGTGTTTTTATCTCACATATATGAATCTAAACAAACATAGGTGGAAAAGTAAGAAGAATGAAATATTACTGCTGCCTACAGCTGCCTGGTGGGGAGGTAGAAGGGGATACAGCCAGACTCTTCAAGTTATCTGTAAGTTCTGGTGAATTATACAATCAAATGCCTCTGACTGAAAATATCTTACCACATAACTTCTCACTGAACACCATGGAAACTTTGCATCCATAACAGAAGTTCAGCACCTAAAGTTATCCCAGTCACAACATAAGCAGTTGTGGGAATTCTCTCCAGCTCTATATAGGATGTGAAAACACAGCTTCGCACCGTTTCTTCCAGAAAGAAACGGATGTATAAATCTTGAAAAGGTGAAATATGTCTTTAAAAATATTCCATGACTTAGTCCTCCATCACTAAATTAAATTTCAGTGACTTGCTAAGAAAATGTGGGTTTTTATGTGCTCCCATAAATGATGCATTTCAATGCTGTATGTATCTTTTTTTCTTATCATAGGGTAAGCAAAAAAAAAACCAAATTCAGTAGTCAGACAACTCCTAAAAGCTAAGTCTTCCAGACACTAACTCTGCATCAAGTGTGAAAGTGGAATCTTATTGTGAATTCATGGGTTAAATCTTGTCAAAATTGTTCCTTTACAATGGGTGTGAGCACACATAAAGAGTATTGACAAAACATTGATATAACATTTGTTTCCTGCAGCAGCAAGGTATTAAAAGACAAGTGATCATCTCTGACTTGTGTGGTTCCTTGCATAGTTACTTGCTATATTTTTGAATAATCTACTGGTTTTTAATATGACTTTGTCATAGTCTTTAGTTGCAAGTTTCATACCACAAAATACCATTATTACAAGACATTCCAGTCCCTTGAACTTACTTATAACAGTCCCAATGGGTCAAAATTAGGTAATTAGCTGCTTTTATATAACTCATATTTTTATAACTGGTTTTCAACCTTACTGGTTTTCTCTTTAGGAGCTGTGAAATTGAATATAGATGAATATGAATCATCCCCCTCCAGCTCCACACAGCAATTCTTCCCAGCTCAACAAGCAGGAGCTCTGAACTTTGGGTGACCAGCTTTGTTCTTCCTGGGTTTGCTGCAGTGCAGGAACATCCAGCAGCAGGTACTGTCTGGAACTGCCTGTTCCCAAGGAAAGGTTTAAGTCACTGCCTGGAGGGAGGTTTGTGAAGGGGCTTCCTTTAATTCAGGCTCTTCACAGTATCAGGAGGCAGAGGTTCACACAACATCCTGAGATATTTCATCTTATGTCTGCAAGTGCAGTGATGGGGTGAGAAGCAGGAGATGAGTGTCAAAGTGGTAGGTGAAAGAACTGGGCAGCACATTTGAGTGGAATGCTTGGTAACTGCGCTGCTCTTATGGCTGCAAAGTAGCCTGAGATCCTGTTGATTATTAGGGTTTTAAAACTTTGTTGGGCAGTTTCTGATGGACTCGTGTGAAAGTGAAATCTTTTATCCTTTCCGGCCTCACGACGTTTTTGTGCACAGCGGAACTGTATGAACAGAAATGTACATCAAATACAGCTCAAGTAAAATGTATTTTTGGTACTTACACATCTGTAAACTTGTTAAAATTTTTAATGATGGCACTCACAGAAGTGGTGGTTTGGTGGTTGAATGTGTGAGCAAAAGGGATGAAGTATTGATAGCTCAGCACTGAATTTTTGTTCTAGAAGGCCACGTTCTCGTGACAGGTTGTGTGGCTCAGTAACTTTTGGTAGCAAAACTCTTAAACTTTGTTTTTTTCCTTGTTGTTCTGTGGTTAAACAAATTACAGTTAAACTATTAATTATGGTAGCTATTTAAATGTGATAAATTAAGTTGATTCTGTGGCAAAATCACTCAGTATCCTTGAGAAGCCCAGCCTTGATTTCAAGATATTGCTCTGAAAATTGAATGTTTAACAGCAATCTCCATCCCCTGCTTAAACTGTGAATAACAAAATCAGTGCTTCACACAGCACAGGGCCTGCACACCTCTGCCTCCTTTCTGCTCTTCTCACCTTCCCTGTTCAGCACCTTGATGAAAGTCTTGTAAACCTTTCACACTAATGTCTTGCAGCTATTTTAAAGGCACAACCATGAGTTCTAATCTCAAAGGTTAGTGTACTGAGAAGGTGACAGCCACATGAAAATTACTGTTAATTAGAACAATAATATAATTTTCACATGTGGACAGCACCAGGTTTTCATCTATTTTCTTTACAGATGTTCTGACAATGTTGACACGTCTTTTCTGTTTTGAGAGCAAAATTGGTAAAAATGGCAAAATGTAATATTTCCAAAGAAACTTTAAAAAATTAGATTTATCTTCATATTCTTCTAATTAGTTTTTTTTAATAGTCCTTTCATTTCTGCCTCATTTAAAGTTCAATAAAGCTGTTGAGACAGACAGAAGGCTCATACTTGGACAACAATATATCATTCACTAATTGTTACTTTAGTGAAAATGCTGATTATATAGAACTATCTTATATACTAAAGTCAGAGGGAAAAACAATCTCTTTGTAAGTATGTGAAGAGCTCAGAAATAAAGAAGTCTGATAGCTACAAAGTATATCACGTTACAAATCTGGTTTCTTTCTAGAAAGCATCTCATGCAACCATCCTGCTCAAAGCAAGGTCAATTAAGGTCACTCAGAATCAGAGATTCAATATCCAGGATGGAAAGTCCACAACCTCTCTAGGAAAAAAAGGGTTTTCCTATGTTTAAATGAAATTCCCTGCATTTCAGTTGTGCTCTTGTCCTTGGGGAGGTGAGGGTGACTGGCCAGTAGTCCCTCTGATCCTTCTCCTTGTATTTCTTGCTTTCTCCCCTGATCTCCAGAGTTTTGTGTTTTCTCTCCTTTGTATCAGCAGCCAACTTCAGTCTGAGATAATTTCTCCTGATTGATTAAACCCTCTGGCACTCTGGGTACTCATCCCCTGTAATCAGGCAGCCTCTTGATCTTCACTTTGAAATCACAGTTTTGAATTTCAGGAAAATTCATTCTCTCCCTGAACAAGTTTATCTCGTGTTAGTCTAAATTAGGATTTCAACATCAAAATCTCTTTTCTTTCCTCATCCTTTTTGGGGAACATTGTTCTGAACCCAGAACTGGAGAAATGTTAAGGCTGGTTGCATTCAGCCACCCATTGTGATTGCAATTGTAATAATGGCTCGTCATCACTCAGAAACCTCTAATACAAACATCTGTCTGTTAATGAGCTCCTTGGCTGAGCCACAATGATGTGGAGCCTTTTGTGGTTAGCTGAGTAATTAATTCCTTTTCTCACTGCCCATCCCTCACTTAGTTTTTTTACATCCCAAGTCTAAGAAATTCCTGCAAAGAAATGCCCCCTCAGAGAATGAGTAGGCTGGTACAAGATGGCAGTGGGCAGGATTTGTGAACCCTACATAATATTCACACAAAAAAAAACCCTAAATAATTAGAGAAAACATTTCCATAAAATAAAAGCAGGACAGGACACAGTTTGAGGAGCTGATTGATTGGTACACGCTTGGGGCAGTGAGGATGAAGTGAGTGACCTGTTCTTTTCCATGGTGGAAGCCACTGTGTGGTATGGATTGCAGCAATAAAAAGTAATACCAGCATCACTTTATAGACAGTGCTTAGGACTCTTTCTTCAGTCCCTTGTAAGAGCAGAGGTTTGGAGGTTTTGGTAGCAATGGGGTAGAATCCTTTGTTGGGGTTTCAACAGAATACCCAGAAATGGGTGTAAGGGGGCAGGAGACTGTGATGCAATGAAAACAAACACAAAGTGTGCTTGGAAAACAATCAAACACCACGTGTGTGATCCTCTCTGCATGGCAAGGGCTGTGTGCATGGCAGGGAAGCTGTCTGGCACAGGAATCGTGGTGATTGGAACCACAGAAGCACAGGTTCCCTGAATCTGCTGGGAGGGGAAGCTGTAGGGCTGCACTGGGTGAGGCTCTGCTCGCCCACGCTGCTGTCACAGCCACTGCTGCTCGTGCTGCTGTCCTTCTCACAAGTGCCACGTTTGATTTAGGTGGCACTTTCTGCCTGTACATTCGGCTGAGCCATGAATAAAGAGTCTGCGTGGCCAGGTTTGGTGTTTACCTGTGTGCACTTCACCTTTTAGAAAACCCCTCTCTCCCACCACAGTGAGACAGCCATAACTGCAGTCCTACTCAGAATGCTGCATTGATTAAGTTCTGTTGGATAAAGTGCTGTTAAACTGAATTTATTTAAATTTGGAAAATAGGGTATTTCAATCAGATATACATGACTTACTTACTCATCCATATAGTTTCATCGAAGAATAGTGGATCAAATTATCTTCTTAGGGAAGCGGTAGCAAATTAGAATAACTCCATTTAAAGCTTAGGAATAAATAAGTTTAACATAAATAAATCCCTAGGCCAGAAATACATCTGTGAAACCTGAGCTCATTCTTTCTTTCCCTTGTTCAAAGTAAAATTAAGCAAATGGTTGAATGCCTTTCTAAATCAGGGGAGAAGATTGAAGTCTGATCCATTTAAGCTACTTCCTTAAGCTGGGGTAGAAGTGGAACACTGCTTCCTTTTCAAACTGATAACTCTATTAGAAAAAGGAACAAAAGCTTTCTCTTCCTTCTTTTTCCTTCTTAATTCACTGTAGACATTTCTACATAATATATTTTTAGCACAGGTATATGTACAGAAGTGAATGTTTGTATCTGTGTTATCCTGCTAGTAAGAATGGGCTTTTATTCCTAACAGTGAATTATTCTTGAGGGAACCTGACATCTTCTAGGAAACCTGACTGGCAAAAGTAATAAGTAGCAATAAAACAGAAGGAATCTTTGTAATCTCAAGATTAATGGATAAAATGTTTATGCTGAGGGGTCTCTTCATCAACAAACTGCTGTTTGCACCTATTTGCATTTTAATGGTTACCCTAGTTCTGAAGTTAAAATTACAGACTTTTCCCAGCTGCTCTTTAAATGCTACATTATAATTTTGAGGAAGCATCATACGTAATTATATTTAATAGACACAGAATTGATTGAAACACTTAACAAAAACAAAAAGCCCAGACCTAATTTTGTAAACATGTTATTGTACAGTAACCCCCAATGATTTTGTTCTTAAATCTCCTAATTAATTTTTAATTAAAAAGCTCAAAGATGCTATTATACTTCTTGTTGTAAATGGCAGCCTTATGTAAGCATAAATGACTTGGCTGCTCAGACAAATATCTCCCATTAAAATCCATGTTAATGAGAACTCCTGAACACAGTATTTCAGAGATTTAAACAGTGGCAGCACTAAAATAGTCTAAATATCACATAGGGGGTTGTTGTTTTTCATTCCTCCTTTCTTTTTTGTTTTGTGCAGAACGCAGTAGGTTTGCAGTGAGAAGCTCTCCAAATTTCCACTTAGGTGCATCAATCTCCTCCATTGCTATTACCAGACTGTTTAGAGCATTTCCTAATTAATTATAGGGATGGTCCAACTCACCTCTACTTATCTGAGGGCCAATGGGCCTAAATTACCAAGCTTTGATGCAGATCTGCTGCATTTAATAGGTGAACATTGCTCTTTTTAATGAAAAAGTGAGAAAAAACAACCAGGAGCCAAATGTCCAACCTTACATAGAAAAGCCATCCAGCTTTCCATGGTTTTAGTCCATCTTCTGGTTGGAAGCAGCCAGAGGATCTGAGGCAGTAGCTGAGCACAGCATGTTGCTGTGGGGATGGGCTGATGTCACAAATCGAGGATTATTAATAGCAGAAAAACAGCAAGTGCTCCTTTCAGAGAAGCATCTTTAATAGCAGGGGAAAAACACTTGAGACAAAATCTCATTTGCTATGTTTTTCTTACATTTTTAACCAAGGAGGGATGGGAGGTGGAAAAGCAGTGGTTTCTATGGTTTAATTATCTGTCTTCTCTCTGGTTATTAACGCTGCAAGAAGAAGCAGCAGAATTTGGAAGGATGGAGGTTGAAAGCTCAGTTTTGCAAAGCTGCAGTTTTCATTTTCAAAATACAAAGTTTTAGGGTTAAGATGAAGGACTAAAAATAGTGATGTTTCTTTTTAAAACAAGTTTACAGTCGTTTCCCTCTCATAACTTTATCAAGTTCTTGATATTTTAGAAATGGAAGCTTGTAAAAAAATCACTCAGCCTATTTAGAACTGTATTTTATTAACCATACCAGGAATAAATGATAATACATACCTTCAAGCCAAGGTTTGCCTTAAAGAGAGGTTGACTATATCTGTGATGAGAGTATATAGCTCATCACACCTCAAAGTAAAATTTGTCCTCTCTTTTTCAGAAGTTGCTGCAACAAATGCAAGAAAAGCTGTAGCAACAAACCATGTGCTGGAGCTTGACTATATTTGATATATCCACAAAATAAAATTAAGTTACATAAGACAATTGAAATTTTATCACTTCTTATTTTATCCTGAGCTTCTACAGTTCTGGAGATTTGTGATTCCCTTTCTTTACAGACCAGAGACAAAACTTTTTCTGTCAGCAGAGAGGGGTCTCACAGATGCCATGGTTTGTGCTTTCCACATGTGATGAAATCCATGTTTCCCTTAACACTTCAGTATTATTTAAGTGCAGTTTCTCAGAGTTCTGCTCATTCCAGTCCACAGACAGCTCTGAAGAAAACAAGGGGTATCTGGGTGGTGTGTTTGGTTTTAGCTGTTTCTGGAGATTTTCTCCTATTTCTCCCAAAAGACAGACTTCTGTCATTTTTTTCAGAAAACCCTCAAATTCCAAGGCAAGCCAGCTCCAAAGGCTGGTGTGCCATTGTGTTTTAGATGGTTTCACATGAAACTTCAGGTGTACCATTGCTGTTGTTTGCAGAAGGGACATTGAAGTGTCTCTTGTACCAAAGCCTTTTGCTCACCTGAGTGAGAAACTTCATCCCATCTTCCCATCAGAGAGGCCAGAAGATGATGGAGAAAATCACAGCACAGGAGCAGCCAAAATACTTGGACTGCTGTGTATTCACTTGAGTATCTCTTCTTTGGCAGGGCTTAGAGTCTCCCACAAGAACACCAGCTGTGCAACTTGTCCACCCAGCTGATAGCACTTCAAATCTGCTTAGCTTCAGAAATTACTTGCCTGTGTAATCTAATTTTACCCAATGTTCTGTTTAGAAATAAGTCCATTTACCACTCACAGATTGTTAGTTTCCTGATTTAATAGTGAGATGTTGAAGAAAAAGCAGTGTTTCTCCCTCATAACTCATGCTTTCATCCCACTTGTTCATACTCCAGTAATTGAAATTACAGTTTTATAATTGTGCAGACATTGATGATTTTGCAAATGGAGGATTATTAATAGCGTAAAAACAAGAAGGACCTCTTCTCAAAATGTTATTCCAGCAAAAAAGAACTAGAAAAATATGCTTGATTATTTCTTCACTTTTTTGTGCATTCTTCACATTTTAATTAGGCAGAAAAAGTAGATAAGATTTTCTTTCATCAGCATGAATATTAGTGAATCATAGCAGAAAAGAAACTTATGAAACATATTATAAGTGATAAACCTAGAGGTTTTTTAGTTCTGTGGACTTTTAGGTTTAAAAAAACTTTTGCAAAAAGAAGTACAAACTGGAACCAAATCTTCATTGGTGCTTCAATACAAATTGCTGGGGGGGAGGTTGTACATTTAATGTATCTGCATTAAGATGCTTTTCCTATTCTTTTGTCAAACCTGACATTCCATACTTTGCAGCAGACAGGACGTTTTTTGGGATCTTTTGGTCTTTCAGCAGCTTATAGGTGTTGCAGCTCTGTATTTCCTAAGTATTTGAATACGTACTTTCAAGTGAAGAGCTGGTTGGGAAAGAACTTTGCACCTTCCTTTTTGGAGGGAGTCTGGGGGGTTTTGGAGTTCCCATTTCCCAGTGGTGCTGGAGGTCCCAGGCAAGAATCCCCCCTCTCTGCAGGGAAGAGGTGGAATCACCATCCCTGGCAGTGTTCAAAAAACCAGTAGATACAGTATTCCATGATATGGTTTGGTGTTCATGGTTGTCCTCAGTCAAAGTCTGGGCTTGATGATCTGGAGGTGTTTTCCAACCTTTATGATTCTGTGATGTGCAGCACAGATGATCCTGTGCTTCCTTTCCCTCCCCACACCCTGCCAGGGGTTAATCCCAAATCCTTGTCTACAGAGGGGTTCAGAGGAGATCTTTTGTCAGAGCACAATGCCTGAAACGCCAGTTAGGAGAGGGGGAGTAAGGAACAATGAGAGACAGACACAGTGAGATCACCAGGATGCAGCTTTGACAGAAACTGGCAGTATTTCTAACACATTCCATAACTACACTGTGAATTAGTGGGGGATACTTCCATGAGGATACAGGAATGACATGGATGAACTGTGGGGCTCAGCAAGTTCTGAGCTTGCTGACACAATTGAGAAAATACCAGGGAAATTACCACTTTTCATACTTGCTACATTTCTCATAATCTTTTCCAGAATATTCATTTGGTTGGGTACCTAAAACAGAGAGAAATGGAATATTTGGCCCCAGTAATTCCATTCTTAGGAATGTAATTTTACTTCTCCATTGTACTCAGGGTGGTTTTATCTTAGTTTTGTATGTGTATGTTTAGCAAAAGCTTTAAAAAAACCAACCGTGCTATGAGCATCTCATTGCTAAGCAACAATGTGTTCTTCCCTCCCACATACCTTCTTGCTGTTCTGTGAAAAATAAGGATAACAAATGTGTAAAAAGCAGGGTGCTTCCCTCCTCGTGGAAGAATGCAGCGAGAGGCTCAGCTCTGAGAAGCTCTGGTCACTTATTTCTGAGACAAACTACTGCTGCCATCTGCTTACTGACTAAACCAGTAATGGGCTGCATCCTGCTGCTGCACTCCTGAAAATTCCTGCTGAGATCCCTGCTTGGCAGAAATTCTGCCACACAGAACATTTTGGGAGCTTCTGTGCTGCTGGCCATGAACAGATTGGGATGACCTGAGATGACAGTGGCACAGGATCTGCAGGACAGGCAGTGGAGCCCACTGCAGGGGCAGAAGGGAGGCTTTTTAGTGGGTTGTTATACTGCTGTGTATGGTTTAGGGTGTCCTTGGGGAGTGTCACTGCAAGCTCTGTTGTTTTCATGTTGATCAGAAGACAGTAACATTGTGGAGGGGGTGGAATTGTGCTCTGTCAGCTAACTGCACTGCTGGAAAATGGTTGTCCAACCGTCTGCTGTTTCAGAATCGTGCTGGACTTAAAGCAGTTTTAAAACTCCACAGTTCAACAGCCTTAAATGTGGGGTTTTGTTTGTTTTCTTGGTGCTGCTCTCAGTGCTCTCGTGAGTGCCTTCGAAAGCTACCAGTGTATTCCATGAATTATAATTTCACTTTGCAATATCAGTGTTGTGTGAACACCACAGAAACTGCTGCAGCAAGGTCACTTTGTAGAACTAAGTGCTGGCTAAGTGATAAATATGGTCATGCAGTTGTAGAACAGATTGAACCAGAAATGCTCCCTTGCTTGCAGTTTGTGCCTGGGCTCCTGTGTACATCAGCTTAGGAAAGCTGTAGCAGTTGTAGTCAAGGGTCTCATAGCAAACAAGAAATACAAACAGCCCCTGTTTGAGGACTGTCTCTTTCAGAGTGCTCGGGGTGCAGATTGTTTTAACACCTTACCAAGACTCTCCTATGTTAAGTGTAACTACTTGAATTTTCAGCAGACACAAGCTTCCTTATTTCCCCCTTTATGACAAAGCTATGGAAAGGCTGTTTAGTTACATTAATCAGAATGAATTCTGCTTACCTGTGTGAGAAGGTTGTGAAATGAGCTCAGGTGTGAACTTGAACAAAATATTGCACACTGAGCCTTGCTATGGATGTCCTTATTCCTCCTTCAAGGAGGAGAGCCTTTAGGCTGTTAATTATGTAGTGGAGGATGGCTATCCCAGATCTCTGTTCATTTTTAGATTAGTTTTTATAACCTTAGTGTGCAGTTCAACAAACCATTGAAAAGACTCCCAAAGATGGCAGCAGAACTACTCTGCAGGTAAAGTTACCTCATAGAGGATTGGCATTCCAAAACTACCAAAATTACCACTGGAACATGTAATATAGAACTCAGTGGCAAAACAGGGATCTTTTCACTGGTTTCAGATCAGATTGATAAATTATTGAACCCTTGCACACGTGTGAAAATATTGCAAGCCCACGCTGTTCTCACGTCCAGTTTCCGTGGAGGGAGAGGAGCAGCAGGCAGAGTTGTAGCTCCACCTAAAGTACCAGATAACAACTGAGCACAGAGTGGAACTGGCTTGCAGACCAAAAGGTACAGAATTCCCTTCCCTTGGAGCGAGGGAGAAGCAGCAGTGACAGTATTGATCTCCTGTTCAGAATTTATTCCCCTGTTGTTTCTCCAGTGCAACAACATGATGCACTTCAATCAGAGCAAATAGTTAATATTCTGTTTAACCTACAGCAAAGTAAAAAAAACCCCAAAAATCCACGTGCCGATGAGTATACAGTCCATTTACCCAAAAGTCTTCTATCCACACTCTCCTCATTCATTTTTAATGATCATTTTATGTTTTCACCTTATTTCTTCTTCTTGTATTATTATATACACAAGGGGGAAGAATGAACAAAGTTAAATTGTTTCTTGGGTTTTGCTGAGCTGCCTGGTGGGTAGATAAAAATAGCAAGTGCCAGTGGCAAAGTCTCCTGAAAAGTGCTAGCACATTGTGAAAGTGCTAACACATTGTGCTATTGAATCAGCACTGAGAAATCAGATTTTCCTCACTTTCTTTAAACTTAAGGTGACCTTTAGGAATGCATTTGCATCAATGTAGAGAACCTTCTTACTTTGTTGTATGGAAGTCTAAGTCATCCTGAAAAGAGTTCAGCTGTGGGTCCTGGAAATTCTCTTCATTTTCTCCTGGGCTTGATAGGACATTATTGATTCTGGTACCAGAATAAAGCAGCCCCAAACACACAGTGCTGAGAGGTTTTGTCTTTGGGAAGATGTTATCATACAGTAATTTATAGCTCAGTACTGCAGAAAGTTTCTATTTATTAAAGACTCCATTGTATCATTTCTGAAAACCATTTCTATAGAGTTGATAATCCCAGCTGTTTTCCTGAAATTCCACAGAGCCCCAGGTTATCTACAACACAGACACTGATACCATTTTTAAGGAGGGTTTAGGGCAGCAGAGCTGCCTTGGATATGGCTGTAGTCTCACATATTGATTATGTAGAAACATTTTGCCTTATGGGGTCAAATTCTTAAGCTCTTACTTGTGGATCTAATAAAGAGAGCTTGAGAGCTGCTGTGCCACTTATTGATTTGGAAGTAAGCAAGAATTGCTCAGAACTTCTTACAGTCAGGTCTGAATTGATCAAAGTTCACATGGGTTGAAAGTTATGACTTGTTAAGTTACTTAAATTATTTTAACCTTAAATTATTTTACACATAACCCTAATCCAAAGCTCAGTGAACTCAACCAAAATATTATCTTACACTTCTGTAACTTGGACTGAAGGTTTATTTTAGGAGGTTGGACACAGAAAGATCATGACCAGTACAATTGGACAAATACTTAGAAACTTGGTGCTAGAAGTCAGAGTATTGAGTCAAACACAGTATCAAAGAATGAAATATTCACAGCAAGATAGAGGAGGCTCTGGGCAGGCAGTGACTTTGAAAACAGTGAGGCTTAAGTAGCTGCTTAAATGTGGAATTTAAAGAAGCCAGAAACAAGATGAAAAAGTGAATTTTCTAATGCATTGTAACTGGCTTGTCTGTGATCTCTGCAGACCAAGGGCAGCAGGAATATGATTTTCAAAAGGCCAAAACAGGTTTTCAGCACAGCAGGGAATGGTTCAATCCCTGTTGTTACCCAAGGCCTCCACTGCAATGTATATGTGCTTACAGTATACAGGAAGAAGCACAATAGCATCAAAGATTAGCATAGAAACAGCTACTGTGAGCTGGAATAAAATTTTCTCCAACTTTTATGAGACTCTCCACACAATATTCCACTACTCAGACTTTTTATTAGTATATTTTGGGTTAATACACAGAGCGAAACTGTTCCTGAAAATCCACTGTGAGAGCTGTGAGAGCTGTATATGCAACAGTTACTGATTTTATCTCAGTCTGATGTATTAGTTTAAATAACCGAATAATACTTTCAGAAGTTTAAAGCAGATGGCACCAACATTTCATCTAATCTGTGGCTATGAGCCACTGCATTTTTCATTCTTATTTAGAATGAAATAATAGCATTACTGACTTGTAAAAAATATTGATGTCAACAAATCATTATTCTTGTTTATCAAGGCATTCATTTTACACTGATCAGGCCTCTTGGTTGACCTTGATTGTATTCTCTCCCTTTTTTTTTTTTAGCTTAATTCTAACATTAAAAAAATTACTATAATGCAAATCTATTAGTATTTTCCAGTCTCTATCATTTATTCAGGAAATGGCAGAGATATTTAACAGGTGCTTAGCATCTATCATTGCAAAGTAAAAGGTTTATTATAAATAAGAGTGAAAAGGTTTATTGAAGACAGAGGAGGTGTGAATTTTCTGATGATCAGAGCAGCTGATGAATAATTCATTACCCTCCCTTTTCCGGGAGCCACACTCCTGAGCAGTGGCCACTGTAATTGTGTAATTGTGGACACCAGGTGTCACATTATTAGGTTATTAATGTGATTATTCAGTGTCATGGCACATTCTCTCAGGCAGCTCTCTGTGTGGCCCAGCTAAAGGGGGAGTTTGAAGTGTAGGAACGTGGTGCAGCACAACAGGGACAGAGATCAACCCCCAGCACTCCAGGGGATCAGCTGCTCCAAAGTGTGCACAGGCTGTCCCTGCAGCCTCCCCTGCAACGACATCACAACACAGGAATGAGATGGAGAGAGCTGTCCCCAACATCTCCACTGCACCCAGGAGCTTTGGCACATCCCTAATTAAAGGCATGAGCCCTGAGCTCCAAGTGACAAAGCACCAGATCCAGACAACACCCTCTGGAGAGAGCTTGGAGGAGCAATACAGAGCTGTGAGGTGAGAGTCTCAATAATTTCATGGGCCATTTTCTAATTAGCACATCCCTGAGAGGTTGACTGGCAGGGCTGATGGGAATCCAGCCAAAGAATAATGGAGTCTGCAGCACCACAAGTGTTGCTTGCCTGACCCTACATGGATTTTATGCTCCTGAAGAAGTGCAGCCTGCCAGTTAAAGAAGGATGCCTTTGCCTGCTCCCCTGGATTGATCAGG
Source organism: Hypocryptadius cinnamomeus (assembly GCA_013400635.1). NCBI lineage: Eukaryota > Metazoa > Chordata > Aves > Passeriformes > Zosteropidae > Hypocryptadius > Hypocryptadius cinnamomeus. The sequence goes on along the minus strand of VYZP01046855.1, from coordinate 8,135 downwards.
AGCTGCTGCTCCAGACACAGCAGCTGAGCAGGGATGGTGTGCAAGTAGATGCTGTTAAAGAAGAGAAATAAGACAAAACAAAGCCCTGGTTCATGATCTAGTAGGGAAGGCAGAGGTGTTATTTGGCTCTGTTCTCTCACAATCAAAACCAAGCCATCATCAATTAGCACAAACTTGGAATGGGTGACAGGACTCTGCAACGAGCACACACAGGTAAAACATAACTGAGGAGCTGGGTTTAGCTTATACAAGTGTATATAAATCAACAGGAATTGGAATGGCATTGCCACAGATGCAGTTACCTCTAACCTAACACAGCATTCCAGTGACAAATCAGATATCAGGTGTAAATCCTAGAATACATGGTAAGCTGCAGGTAGGAGTTTCACCCTCAATTCATATTTTAGTGTGGTTTTTTAAATTATTATTTCTTTTGAGCACTAGAGAAATAACACACCTTATGTAGAAACCTTTCAGATTTGAGTAAGAAAATAAAGGCTTGGAAAATTGCAAAAGTTGTGAGAAAAGTTTATTCATGCTAAGTTTATTGTCATGGGGGAAAGGAGACTTTATTAAAGATTTAAATTTAATAAAGTAATAAGTCAAGGAAGAAATAAAAATTTTTATAAAGTTGATCCGAAAGAGCCTAACAATAAGAGGACTTAATCTGAAGGCTTAGAAAATCAGGAGTCAAATACAAACTCTGCAGAGCTGCTTCATGTAGCAAGTAATGAGCCTGCACCTCTGCGTAACAATGTGAGAGAATATAGTCAAGAAGCTGTAAGAATTAGATGAGATTCTTGACACCAGGGATTAAGGGTTGTGGCATAAAAATAAGGAAAGGATCTGAATCAGTGAACACGTGTTGTATCTGGAGCCGATGACTTTCTGCTCTTAAGATTTTATTTGGTTTTTAGTACTCTCTGTCTTGGAGGCACAACACAACTGTGGTTTGTGGCCAGGCTTAGCCTGCTGAGCCTTTTGCTGTCTGTCAGTCCATTTTCTGATTGTCTGGGGCTGAGTTCACAATTCTGCATCTTGAGATTTCTTACTCTTTCAAAGCTACCATTCTGAGCTGTCTCTCAGTCTGAGCACACTGTGTGACATTTTCATTGCGTCCACATCCTGCAGGAGCGAGGCATCAGAGCTTCTTTTGCAAAGGAAGGTGCTGACAGCCAGAGATATCTAGTTTAAATTTTTCCACACTGAAAATGGTTCTTGTGCTACATATTGATTGAGCAGCCCAGGCCCCACTGACTGTCCATTTCCCTCTCAGTTTACCCTGGCAGGGCTTGAGTGCCTCTGTGGCAAGGCTGAGCTGGCTTAGTTTTCTCTGTGTGCACCTGGGAAAGTTTACAGAAAATACTTGGCCTTGAGATAGGAGCATGTAAAGGGAGTGGATGAACATGATTCACTTTGATTTAGATTACAGTGAAGATTTCAAAGCCTCCTGACCCTTTTGATTCCTTCTAGTGGCTCTCCCAGCTGGGGAGCGCTGGTCTGCAGGAGCCACCTGCGAGGTGCTGCTCCATCAAACCACCCTGCAGGTGTGGCAAAGCAGGGTTAGAGCAGCCTGAATCAGGCCCAGCTCTCCTGTGCTGAGTGAGGCTGAGAGTTAATTAAAGCTGCTCTTTCAATGGACATCCTTTCAGTGCATTTCTGCTATCTGTGGGCATGGTGATGAATGAGAAGGTAAATCAGCTGATTTTACTGCGAGTCATTAACATTCCAGTGCTGGCTGCATCCCCCCTGATCCTGCTCAGCAAAGACCACTCTCCAGTGATGTCACTGCATATTTCTCTGCACAGTCAAGAGTGGTAAAGACTGTGATCATTGCAATTACTGCTCTGGTTAGCCCACCCTGCTACTTGAGGTAGTAAAATATAGATGCTTCTTTCACCTCGTGGCAAATCCTCATTGCCAGGCTGTCAGGAGCAAGGAAGCAATATTTATAGTTGTCTTTAGGGAGCTCTATCCCATCGTGCAGTTAATTATGATAAACTGTTTTATTTGTAAGAGCTTAAAACTGCTTTGTACCGTGGCAATACATGGCTATAAAGGAGCTGCTTAATGAGGACAGTCAGACCGGCAAATGTCTCCTGTAATTTGACAGGAAAAACAGCAAGATGTGCCTGCCCTGAAAAATAAAGTTTTCTCTGTAGCATGCTCTGATAATACAGGTGTGTAATGACTGGTGAAGATGAAGACAGAGTTTTCAGTGTATCAGGACAAGTTCAGTTTTTCTCAACACTGTAGGCAAAATTGGATTATGAGTCCCCAGAGGAGGCAGGGCTCCAGCATGAGTGTCCCATGGGAGAATGGAACATGGGATAGGAGTGACAGGGAGAGGGGAGCCCCATGGGAAGCTGCTTTGTTTGCTTGTATGGAAATGGAAAGATTTCTGGTGAACTGGTTCCCAGTACAGGTGGTTACCCCACAGTCCATATGGACTATGCCCAAATCCACTTGGGATTTCCTGGCTTTGTGGGGCTCTAACAGGTAAAGCAGGCAGCAGCATCCCAGGAATTTTGCTGCCTCCCAACATCCAGCTCTTGCCCTAATCCTGGGGATGGCCCTGCAGCTGTGTTAGGCTGGGTTTGCACAGTCCAAGCTGCATTCCCATCTCCATTTCACAATGACAGATCCTCTGTCACTGCTCAGGCTCTGCACAAGCCCCATGAGCCTTACTGCAGGACCAGACATGAGCATGGACTCACAGCAGGATGATCCAGGTGTTGAGGACTGCTACAGCACCCTCTGAAATCACTGTGAGACCTTGTGCTGATTTCAGCAGATCCCAAAATGTCTGAGATTCAGCACAAGCAAACAACTGGGTAATTTATGGGTGCTGTGATGGAGGGTCTAGCTGAGGAAGCTGGCTGGGGCCTTTCATTGGAGGAGATTCATTAGTATTTCTGCAGTAATTGTTGAAAAGTCCCAGCAATGCCTCTGCTGGCCCACATCAGTGTCTTCATCATGACACTGCAGAAAGGAGGACTTGACAGGCCATCTAAATTAAGGCTGCGTGAGCAAAAATATTCTTTATCTTGGAGAAAGAAAGAAATTATATTAATATATAATGCCTTACATTTAACATTCCCTCAGTACCCTCCCACTTCTGAGTTACTGCACTTGGAGATGTGATCATATATTAAACACTGTGAATTCAAGACCTTCTTCTTCCTGGCAGTTTGTCTAGAGCTATTCTATAGAATGTGTTCAGCTTTTATATTCACCTCAAAACTGAAATTTGTTGGAATGATGTATTGGTTAGCATGTCTGGGAACATCTGACAGTATTGTACTTTTCCTCTTCTCTTTTGTGTTTCGCACACCTGTCAGAGGGGCACGTGCATTTTCCTTTGCAGTCAATAGAGAACTAATTAGAGGATAATTAGAGCAACTATTGCTTTTCATGCATAAAATCATGATGTCTCGACTGTGAGTCACAGTCTGTCTATAGTGTGAGATGTGCAGGTAGGTTGGCCTGTGGTTACTGGTACTTTTCCTGAAGCTTTAATTAAAGCTTTTTGCTGGCTCAGGATTTCAGAATTGGGAAAACAGAGTTGGGGGCAGAGGAAATTTTTTTTCCTGGTCAGCTGCTATATCAGGACAGAGCCACAAACAAGGCTATGGACTCACGGAATTCAGCCTACAGCCCAATTTCCTGGCCCTTCAGTACCAGCTAACACAAAATTAAGAGGGTTTATAATGCTGCAAAAGGGCATTTTTTAAAACTCAAGAGTTGCATTTTCCAAGTGCTGTTTACTTCATAATACTGATATAGGTTGCTATGAATGCAAAAACATTTATAAATAAATAGCTGAAGAGTTTGCTTTTAATGGAGAGGCGGATAGGCAATGAAAAGTTGGGGCTCTTTCCTAAAACTGTCAAAGTTTCTGAGTCTGTCTGTCTGAGCTAGATGGGATTTGAGGACATGTTACCCAGTTCTCTGTACAGGACAAAATCTTAAAAAATCCACAGCCAGAACACATTTAGAGGACATGTCTCTTCAGGTTACAGTGCCAGTCTGGCTCGTGATACAGAGGGAGGCAGTGCAAACTCAGGTTAGATCAGTGTAGGACAATTTTTCTCAAGGCAACCACTCACAGGGCTGCAGTGATACAGAAAAAAACCCACCATGCTGAGATAGTTCAATTAAAAATTGTCTTATATTTAGTGAAGATGGGGGAAAAATTATAAATCCAAGGCAAAAGAGGAGGAATAAAGAGAGAGCAATTTTTTTAGCTGCATGGTGCTTGAATGTGCTTTGAAGGGCTCTGTGTGCAGAGCAAGAAATTAATCTTACCTGGCAATGAATATTTACAGTATTGGGAATTCCATGCAGGGCCCAGCTTTGGTTTCCTGTGGAGACTGGAGCGTAGTTTGCTGTAACAAAATAAACAGTTAAGTTGTTCTGGAAAGGTATTTCCTTTCAGCTCCAATAAGAATGGTATCAGTGAGAGCTTGAAGGGGTAGTTTGGGATGAGTGGGAAAAGCCCCAGTTCAGTAGCACAGCCCTGGGAGCAGCCTGCAGGGCTTTGGGGTGAGCAGGTTTCAGTCTTTGCTCGGCAAAGATAGATGGAAGAATTTACTTAACCAGCTGAATGTCTGGGGTTTAGTCACTTGGAATCACCCTTTCATGCAGAAAACGTGATTTTTAAACACTTGGCTAACGGTGCCTGGGGTAAAATCTCTGTTTGTTCAGTGCTCATTCCATGTTCAATATTAACCTTTGGAAAATGGGCTTAGATTTACAAAAGGGTAAAATAGTTCCTTTTATTAAGCAGTGTGCTAATGCATTTTTGCAGCTGATGTATGCAAGACTAAAACTTAGCAGATGAGTTTTTGAGCAAAAATTAATTTGCACTGAATTGTAAGAAATAACACTTTAGTACTTGATTAAGAAGCTGAGCAAATTATATGTCTTAACCAAACATTGGCATTTCTCTCTTTTTATATATCCCTTGATTTGGGGACAATTAAAATGCACTTATGAATCTGCCTTTTAAATTAAAACACAGATTAAATGCACCCATTAATAGCCAGTGCGAAGTTGTTACCTTGTAAAAGTATTATTTGTCATTCCCATGTCTTCTTTCTGGGCATGCTTAAATAACCTGATATCATTTCTGTGGGTTGGATTTTATTATTGCTGAAATATGGATGCTTGCACACAACCTGACATGCACAGGGAAATGACAGGCAAGGGAAAAGCTAGAAATATTCTTTTGTTGCTAGTAATCACTAAATGGTACTACTTTCTTCAACTGAAAAATTATCTTCTCTGCTCTTTACCTTCAAAATACCCTCTCACACCAAATATGTGTTTCCTAATTACAAGCAGAATCAGTTTAGTTGTTCATTAACTACTCTGAATCAGTATGTTGGACTTCTCCGCTGGAAAAAAAAATTCTGTTTCTGAACATCTCAAAATTTTTCACTTTGAAGCTATGAGATACCTCTGTAAGGATTTATTTTAATTTTTAGATTTCTTTCCAACGCATCACTATCAGGAATGCAATTGCACTTTCATGATAGTATGTAGACACTTAGAGACACCTATATGAGATACTGACAAGATAATTCAATTAACATTATTATCATATAACCACAATTAAGAGCAAAGATTTCAATACACAACAGTTTCATCTGGAAGTCTCCAATCTATGAGATTATGGGCATGAGCAGCTCTGCAAATGTCTTGTTAAAACATAAGATTTCCTGTTTAATTGTATTTCTATTTTACATGGTTATCAG
>VYZP01046852.1:825-50485 GCA_013400635.1 Hypocryptadius cinnamomeus | reverse complement strand
ACTGTGAACTCAACTCACAAATTTTCACACTTGTACTCTTCTGTTCCCAACCTCCATCCCACCAGGATGCGATGTGAACAAGCAGCTGTGTGGGACTGAGTTGCCCACCAGGGTTAACCCACAACACATGTCTAGGTCTGTCACTGGGCTCACCTCAGCACTCCCAAGGGAGCCTCTTGGGGCAAGGACAAGCCCCTCCCTCTAACAGGCTTGCTCTAAATGTACAGCACTGTTCCCAGCTTTCAGAGTAGAACAGTCTTTCATAGGTCCAGGACTTCTCCTTCAGTTTCCAGGCTCAATTTCTTCCCATTCCTTTTCATCTCTTTGCACACTGATATCATACTTAACTCAAAGAGCTTATCTTCCTTATTGGTGTTTGTCCTCCTTCACTCAGGAAACCATTTAGTTTCTTGAGCTCTATATGAAGGCAAGCAAACCAAGCTCTTCTGACTTCCTCTCATTTCACATGCTTTTCATGCTCCCAACCACCCTAGTAGCCATCCTCTGAAATCCATATTCACTTTCTTTAAATGGGACACCAGAACTGCATGCAAGACCCTGTATGAAGTTATGTGCCTGAATACTCTTATGAAAGCTAGTAAAATTACACATGCAGGAATTTTTTACTGCAGTAAAAATCATAGCCATAAAAAGCAGGTCTTTCATATCTTTTCTTAGTATGGCTGATATTTAATATGTGAATGATGGCAGACATATGAAAGAAAAAGTAGGTGACTGAAACCTGGAACTACAAGGAAGGTTTTTAATAAGTATTTTTCTTGGTACAATTGCAGTGAATATTAACTAACAGTTATACTTCCTCACAGAAAAAAAAAAAAATTCAAATAAGCCTAAAATAGAACCTTTCACTGAGAGAATGTTAGTCATAGAACAGAGCAGGATTCTTGGGAATTTTGTATGCCATCAGTGAAGAGACTTGCAGGAAAAGTATGAGATGAATGGCTTGTGGAGAACTATGCCAGTTCCATGCAATTAAAACCTAATAAAGCCCTTTTGAGAAGCCTCTATCAACACACTGGAAGTCCCATTTTCAGAGAAAAACACTAACACATCTCATACATGTGTGAACACTTTGTTCAGCCCCTTAACATACCACATTACCACTTGCTAGTAAGTAACCGTAAGAAAAGAATAGGAACATTTCCCCCTCTTACAAAAACTCTGAAGTTTTTCTTTAAAAATAGGAAAAAATCGTATGAAGCAAAAAACAAGCACCACACAAACCACCAAAAAACCACAACCAACACAACAACAAAATAGAAAAAGACCTCTTAGCACCTCCACACTCCCCCTTTGCAGTGTTTAGCCAAGAAGCAGCTGTGATGACTCCAGCCCATAGTCTCCTTTGCCATACTGCAGGGTCAATGCAATGCTGCCTACCTTCTCCAAGGAAGTCTCACAGCAACTTTTCAGCAAACATTTCCCTCCAGAGCTGAGCATTGAAGTCTGAGCCTGTCCTCTGAGTCAGAGAAGGTGATTATACCCTGATTTCATTCAGTGAGAGCAGGGGTTTAATTAATGTTTTTCACTCCACTGGTGTAGCCTATGAACACCAGATCTTGGTGCTCATGTGGGCGTTGGCTTCTCTAAAGTGAAGTTCTGGAGCCAGAAACTTTTCCTGACAAAATCTTTTTGAATTGGCTGTACTTTCTGCTTCCAAAGTGTGTTTTCAGTGAAATGACATGTTTCAATGAAAGTATTTTTATTGAAAGGACTTGCTGGTAACCTTTGATAAGCATTTTGAACCATGGATTGTGCTTCCATATAGAAGAAGCTGAAGGACCCAACATGTTCTGTGCCTACAAGCTGAAAGGAAATCTCCAGTCACATCTTACCCTACTCTCAGTTACTCTCATTCCTTGCTGGCCTTCTCCAGCAGATTCATACAAAGCACTGGCTTTAGCAGAAGCCAAGGAAAAGTTTGGAGTTCTCTGTGAGATTTCACTACCTTAACTGAAGACGACTGACCCTTGCTCTAGACAAAGTCCTTTTCTTTTTACAGGGTTTTCTCCTTCTGCTACCCCTCTTCATGCAGGACAGCCCTGGATCTCCTCCAGCTGGACAGTTTTCCTGTCTGGTTTGTGCAAGAGGAAAGACTTTGGCCTTGCCTGCTCCTTTATGCATCTGAGACTGCTTTCTTCCCAAGAACAATTCTGCCTGTCTCCCTCATGACCTATATAAGGTTGCAGTTTCTCTGAGAAGCCCTGGCCACCACAACTGTCTTGATTTTCTGTTTATGGTATTTGTTGCAAATGTTATTCCTAAATCCTCATTTCTTTCTGTAGCCCACAAACTTGATGATAGCACAAGTCCAGTCATTCTTTCCACTTAAATACATTTTGTACCTGAACAGTTTCTCTGTAGAAACAGAGAAACAGAGAAACAGAGAAACAGAGAAACAGAGAAACAACCTTCTGAGGATGCACTTGATGCCTACTACTAATGCTTAGGGGTTAAGACTTTGAGTTGGCAAACACCTGCCAACTCAGCTCCCAGTGCTACTTACATAAATATGCTTTTGTTCTTAGAATATGTTACGCCAGGTTTCATAAAAGCACCCGTGTACCGCTATAAAAGATTTAAAAGATATAAATAATATCCTAGGAGTCATTTAAAGTTAGGATCAGCAAATTTCAAGGAAGGGATCAACCAACTTTGGTAATTTAACAACTGTTTAAAATACATTAGCAATATCTGGTTTAATCTTATGGTAATTTATAAGCTATGAGGTTTTGTAAAAAAAAAAAGTCACAGTAATACAGGAACACGATAAATTAAGTACAAGCCTACAAGTGAGTTTTTTAAAGAAAAAGTCTATCATTCTACAGGATTGCTAAAGACACATGAGCATGCACATAAACAAAAAAATGAGCACACAAAAATATGTATATAAGCATTTCAAATAGCCCTATAGGGTTGGTTTGGAAAGGAGCAGGTATATTTGATTTGTCCCTTATATTTCTATTCTGTGCAACAGCATTAATGAATTCAGGTACTCAGAATTAGCTCGCAGGCAGTCTTCATTCTTGAAAAAGAATACAGCAAGTCCACAGTACCCCCACTCAAGGAAGACACGTAAGGAACTGATTCACTGTGTGCATACCTGGTGTCTTGTTGCATATGTACCTCATTATGTTGTGTCTGGGGGTTCAGCAGTTTTTTTCAGCTTTTCTTACATGCTTTGCTGCCATTAAGGCAACGAGCTGAAGTGAGAGCTCTTCACCCTCCTTCCTGAACTTGGGCAGAACCAGTTGTCTAGCAAAGTCAAAACCATTCAGCATAGAAAATACAGTATAAGGAATCTTTTGAAAACATAGCAAGATGGCCATACCATACACCTGGTGCTCCCTGCTGAGGTTGTTTTTCAACACCCCTGTGTCACTTTGAAGCCAAAGCCCTCATCAGGAAAGTGAATCAAGATGTGTCTCACAAGGGGAGAAGAGCTGGCCTTCTGCCCTGGGAAGGGATGGAGGCTGGGCTGGTACCTGAGAGGAAGCCTTGGGTAGCTCTAACAGTGCCAGGCTCTCATGTGCTGCTGGGCAACACAGGGCCAGGTGTGCCCCACAAGACCCAGGCTAACCCCTGTGCCCGGGGTCTGCTACACAGCACAGACTTTTCTTGGCACCCTCTTGACAGTGGCAGCCAACATGGCACAAACCCACCAGCATGGCTTCTGCTTTGAACAGAGGTTCCATACATGGACATTTTCATGGTTGCCCTTCAAAAGTTTCCACATAAGAATAAAACTTACTGAAATCTAACAAAACTTACTGTAACTTACATAAAGGTTCATGGAATAAATCATGCTCTTCAGTTTTAAATTCTGTTTTGAAAGTCCTTTCCATTCTTGCAGGGCTTTATTTTACAAATAATGCAGAAGCTAAATCTATTCTTTCAATATAACTGGTGTTTGTAATTTAAGTAATCAAATAGGATCCTTAGCATCAGGAACCATGAAATCTAGACCTACTTTGACCTACTTCTGCCCAAACCAACAAGGAGTAAAACAGAGAAGGTGATGCTAAAAGAATAATTTAAAAAATATATATTTATTCAAAGTTCTTTGAAATAGAGAGACTTTCTGCACCCTATTGTCCCAGTCTTGGCTATGTTTGCCAAGTCTTTCCACAGCACAAGAGGTTAATTTGTATTCTGTGGATAATAAAAACAGCAAGAAAGGTAATACAAAACTGGCATTATACAAATGGGCTTGGGGCTGCACAAGAGGAATATCAATATTATTAAAGGAAGGACTTGCCTTGTATTATATGCTTTCCATTTAAAAAAAACCTTCATATAATTCTGCTGAGTTCTAGTGCTCTGGCAATATAACATATCTTTCCCTCACTTGCAAAAAAAGTCAAAGGCAAGACCAAGATTATGTTATTAACAAAGTCATACAATGTCAATAAGAATAGAAGACAGTAAAGAGAGTAATAAAAGTGCAAAACTCATAGCACACATTTCACAGCTTTTAAACATACAGGTTTGCAAGGGAATATAATATTCCTGAAAATAAGATAGGCATAGGTTTGTTTTTTGTGGGTTTGCTTTTTGCTGAGAACATCTCAAGATTGGACCCCTGCGTTCAGGAAGACATAGAAGTTGTCTGACACAGCTCTGCCAGCCTACTTCCAACCTGACCTAGAAAAACCCATTCAGTTTTTGTTCTGACTCTCTCTGGAGAAGAGTCTGCCAATTGTACCAGACTGCAAGGGGGTTTAATGATGTGGACAAATGGGCCTTTTATTTCTCCTGTGCTCGTCTGGGAAAATTTGGAAACCGTACATTGTAGTACCTTTCAGTGTTCCCAAAAACTGAATAGGGAGCTTTCCAAGGTGTACAATAAGTTGCCAGAGGTTCAGCAGCAAGACAAAACCTTGCAGCCTGTTATTGATAGTTTGCCTGCACATACAAAAGAAATGGTCCTCTATAAATACCTTTGAAAATTCAGGAAAACTGAATGTGATTATAGAAGTAAAATTTTTACCAGATGTATTCATATCCTAAAAAGACTACAAATGTAAGAAAGAACTTAAATTATTTCATAAAATATCCCAAGCAGAATACAGAGATGTTTCCAAAAGAGACTGAACTCCATCCTGCCTTTCCCACATCCACTGTTTTCCGTATTTGCCCATGTATCATCTGATTGCCCTTATCACTCCCAAATAATACAAAATATCTTCACCCAAATTTAGTAGTATAAGTTAGACAAGAAATTGAGGAAGGCAGGATCCAAAGGAACTCCTGTAACTTCTGTAAATAGCATTTTACAAAAGATAAGAGCTTATGAACTGAAAAGATGATACTGTCTATTCCCAAGCAGTGTTCTGGTCAATGCCATTGCACACGTCATCTTCTCATAACGGATAGTCCTCCAACCAAATAATTGTTCCAAATACTGTTTTTACAATTTGCAAATTACTTTGTGAAATTTTCTCTCTGTTGTAACAGGAGCTGTGCCTAATCCTTTTTGTAGTTGATAATCACATTTCCCATTACAGTAATCTTCTCTCATACCCATAGGACAAGCTGGAAAGGAAGATGTCACAAGGGCATGTAGTGATAGGACAAGGCGTAATGGCTTTAAACTAAAAGAGAATAGGTTTAGACTAGATATTAGGAAAAAAATCTTTACTATAAAGGTGGTAAGGCACTGGCACATCATGCCCAGAGAGGATGTAGATGCTCCATCCCTGAAAGTATACAAGGCCAGGCTGGATTGGGCTACGAACAACCTGATCTAATGCAGGTGTCCCTGCCCAGCATAGGGGTTTGGAACTAGAGGAACTTCAAAGTCCCTTCCAATGCAAACCATTCTGTGATTCTGTGATTCTAAGACAAAAAAGCATGAAGTGGTTCAGGTCCATCTTCACAACCTGGAAGATCCTTGCTGTTTGTACCAGTCGGAACTGTCTCATGGGAAGTCCTCGCATGTCCAAATACACCCTTGCCATTCAACAGCCAGTTAAGCAGGACACAGGAAAGGGAACTCAGCTCATTCGAACTTCAAATATTCCCTTAAACCTTATTTCTTAAATTTTAATGTTAAGTAAGTGGATTTTTATGTCCTTCTATTCTCTCTCCTGTCTCTTCCTCCACATGAAATTCCGCTAGGGAATACACTCCCCTGGCACAAAGATGGATTCAGAGATTCAGTAACCTTTTTCAAATCACATCTTGTCTGAGTTCATAGCTTCCTGCACACAGGTACGCACATTCTCTTCCTGGGTTCCTGTTTTTGCTCCAGTTTTCCTCCTCTCTATACCATAGTTCCTCATCCATGAAGCACCAAAATAATTTTATTTCCTTGAGAATCTTTGAATGGCCTCTGTATGAAAACACCTGTTTTACAAATAAAAGGTGCAAAACTGATTTTACTGTTAGTCCTGTTGCTTTCCTTGAGGCCATCACTACGCAGGTTAGGGATTCACATATGATAATGCTGACATTCAAATCTACAACTGAACTGTCTAAAGACAATCTCCAAACACTACTCCAGTGATTAAACAACTGTGCATTCACACAGAAATATTTGATGTACTGCTCTACTCACCAAAGTCTCTTATTGTACAGTCAAAGGTTATTTGGAATTTATCCATCGCCACCAGGCTGGAGCTCACTATTATTAAACAAAATTCAACCTGGAGGGCAGTGAAACTGTACAAGGAATATGGAGTGTTTTGATTCATAAAAATACTGAAAAGTAGGTTTGGGACTTAGATTTAGGGAAGATTGTATCAATATTTCAAATCAGCCCTCCACAGTCATGAGCACCCAGTACATGTGTAATCCACAGGAGTCACAAGAATATCTGTTCCTACTGTCTCTATACACCACATATCCTAATGTCTTATAAAACATGTGAAGAAGGCCAGAAGTTACTGCTATAAATTTCCATGGAAATGTTACCATTATGATGGATCCCTATAATAGCACAAAATTTTCCTTTCTATTGTCTTTTTTCAGATGGACCATTGTTTTAAAACTTGCTGATACATCTTGAGCTCATGGAAAGGAAATAAATGAAAGACAGACAAATAGTAGGATTATACTGCAAAGATAGACTCAAAAAAAGCAGTAAAATTCACACTAAAACTGAGAATCTCTTTCTTTTACTGTGGAAGAATCGCCATATCTTTTCCTGGTATTCTTTATCTATAACCTGTGAAACAAGTGCACTCAATACCTCACAGGAAAAAAAAATCACTCAATGAAAATTGTGCATTTCCAAAATAAAATAATTATCTCTCCTTATTGATTCTGAAAGGAAGTTATAAATATACCTGCCCTTATGATTATGAACTACACATCTCAAAAGATTTCTCAATTTCCATGAAATACAAGGACTGTATACTCACTGAAGATCAGAAGTATTTCAGAGTCCAAGCCCCCTCGGTGCCTAGAGATTACACTTGCACCCCAGCTCTTACCATACTCACGCACTTGTGTTTCTTTCCCAAAGTAGCTGGAACCTGCCTACCTGATACCAGGACTCTGGTCCTGTGTGGAATGTATTGTCCTGCAGATTGCATACAGACAGGAAGTCTTACCATGGAAATAATTTAAAACGTTGATTTTTAAAGACCCAGACAGTGACTGAAGCTACATGTTTGTGTATAGCTTCTCACTTTTCAGCTTACACAACTTTTCCAGCTGCAGCTGCACAAGACAACACATTTAACGGGACAAAATGTCACTGCCATAAAATGAGAGCCTTTAACATCACTGGTTTTCATTCTTGCCGTAAATGAGACCAGAAATCAGCAGGAAACCAATATTCCCACTGAGACCAACTTTGGAACCACACATCAACCTGATGGATCTGCCTATTGCTATCAGTATTATTCCTTGTAACTGAAAGAATCAAGAAAATCACTACCTGGGCTCCTGATCCCTCTCCCAATTGTCCCAGGGCCCCAAAGCCTTCTTTCATAGCCCTCAGTCTTTGTTATTTCTTCCCTGGCAGTTTAAACAACCAATGGATACCAGTGGATAGTATTCAGAGGGTCTTACTAGACTGGAAAGTTTTCCAGTAATGTCCTTTCTCTGAGCCCCTGGGAGACTTCCCTGTGAGTTGGGTCCAGTCTGCATATCAGGATCTCTGCTCCCCTTAGAAGGGAGTCTCCTATAGCAACTACATTTCTTTTCCTGTTAACAGAGGAGGTCTTGATGCAGGGTACAGGTGGTTTTGTTTTAGGAGGCCCCACTTTCTCAGAAGGACCTTCTCCCACCTCATGTGTTGTCTGGCCTTCTACTTCCAGAGCCTCAGACCTGTTGTAGAAGGTATCAGTCCCTCTTACCAAATTCTGAGGAGGAGGAACATTCTTCCTGCTACATGCAGTGACTGCTTCCAGCCCTCATCTTTAACAGATCCTTGACTAATAGTGCTTTGACTAATTACCCTGCTGTTTGAATAGCTTGCCTCAAAGTTCTTTCAGTTTCTCTTCCATATAGATTGTAGTTGCTCATCTACACATTTCCAAGCCTTAAAAATAACTGAGAATATATATATAGGGCCATAGAACCAAGACAGGTCAACTCTGCTTGGCTGCCAACCATTTCACTTTCACCACATGGAGAACTATAGTACTAAAAGCTGATAACACAGAGGTTATTTACATGGACATCTTGCTGGGACCAGGAAAACTGTGCTTACATGAAAAGTTTGTTTTTCCTAAGTTCTAACATTAAAGCTCTGTTTGTCTATATTTTCTCTTTTTTGTTTGTTTGTTTGTTTTTTTGTTTCCTTAAACCTTGGCAGAAAACAGGAGCTTATTGTGAAAGTAATCCAACCAGATATCTTCAAAATCTTAATAGGCAAAGTGGATTGACCTCAGTTCATCTTCATGGAGCTTAGGACAAATTGATCAATTTACTTCCTAAATAATTACCGTTTGAATGTTGATTTTACCTTCCTAAGATTAGTACATTAAAAAGCCTGTATTCAGGAATGCTAATGCAGTGCAGTTCTGCACACATATACAGGCTCACAAAAAACCACAATATATTCTTTATATAGACAAGCCTCAACTGATTCTGGATAATGAGGATTTACTTATTCTTTTGTTGAAGAATGAAAAAAGCCTAACAGAAATAAAATAGAGAAATGGATATAGTTAGAGCTCTGGAGGGAAAGACTTTATTTAGCATTTAGATTTTTGAGGTTAGGCATTAAGATTCTATGGATACAACAACTGCAATCCAAAGTTTATCTGTTTAAAATAAGCCCATGGAAGAAAGAAGGCAAGAAATTATTTATGTTTGAAAGGAGGGATCTAAAATAGGAAAATTAAAACAACATATAATTATTTCATAAATATTGTAAGTTGCCTAGTAAGATTCCAATGGAATACATTGATGAGCAATAACTTTTGAAGTTGACCTGCAATACATGGCACTTTTTTTTGTTCTCCAAAGGAGTCAAACATTGAGGCAGGGTACACACGCGGATGTATATCTGTTCATTTCAGGGAAGGTTGGGGTAACTTAACTGGTACGGTTAGAGTTTCCCAGGTGGATGAAGACTCATCAGTCCAGACTCTTAGCCATACCCACATAGGCACCATTTCCATAATCAACCTCTGTGACAGTCATTTGCTTTGTTGACAAAAGCTTTCTCTACTGCAGCAGATGCTGACAGATGTCCCTCAGCATCTTAAAGGAAGAAGAGCAGAAGAATTTACTCTGGTTTGGTATCAGCTGAGAGCATCTGCCCCTCTGAATGTGCAGCAAATGAAGAAAGTTAACAAATGAGTATCTCATTTTAATGAGGCAATTCTTCTTTTCCCTTCTGTATCCCTGTCTCAATTTCTCCCATTTCTCTTGGTATCAAAGGTTTTACCTTTTTCTTGCAACATTTTGCATTCTGATTCCTCTCTATGAATGTTGCTTATATTTCTACATTTATCATCACTTGGAATTTTTCTCTCCTGGAAATTCCCTATGACAGCTTTAGTATAAGTTGTTTTTTCTGCACTGTTTCTCACAAGAAAGCTGCAGTCTTTCTGTGCCTCTTTTTAAAAGTTTTTGAGTTCTGATTCCAATACCCCAGGAGCCTGTTTTTCCTCTCTCTGGAACAAATATAAGTTCTTAGAAGAACTCAAAATCCATCCAACCTGACAAATTCTGTTTAGAGCCATGTCTTTTATCTTGTCTTTTATCCTGTCCTTTAGCCAGAATTTTTTAGAGTTCCCACAGACTCTAAAAAGTTCCCCACAGTTTCCCACATCACAAAGACGATGGCTGGGCTTGTTATAAAACCTGTCAATTAGCTTATAACCCAGGTAAGAGTCACATAGGTTACTTACCTTCTCTGGTTTATTAAAAACAGCTTAAGAAATACTGTTAATAATTCTATATATATATTTTCTGGGAAATTGATTATGTGCTTAATTAAAGTCTGGAAGAAATACAATTGTTTGTAAGTTGGACTAGTACTATATATGTATTGCAACTGCAATGGCTTAAAAAAATACTTTCTAGCTGTCCATCATGAAATTTCAAAGTTACTGTCCAAAATAGCTAAGTTAGGCACAAGATTCCGGCCAACTGGCATGCTTCAGTCCAACACCTCAGGGAGTGTGATCCAAGGCTGTTAATGCCCCATCAGAGAGTTACTTTCATCACAGGGTGAACCACCTACAATGTGATTACAACCATAATCATTTTTCAGCACAGTTTCTCTGAGGGTACTAGAGGAACAGAAATACTGATTCAAGTCACACACAAATTTCCACCAAATTTGGTGTTTGGCAGGGGTGTTGAGAACACTTCACTTTTTCTGTCTTTTGTCACTGGCATGATTGAATTTACTAACACAACATTGCCACTGTATAGCAGTGATACTGCCAGACACAAAATGATGCAACAAGAAGCTAACACATCACATTAGGTGAGTTCATTTTAATCTTGCTTCCTTTATACTATCCCGGCATCCTATCAGACCTGTTTTCATATAGCCAGGCATGCCACCTGTATAAAATCTGTGAAATTTGGAGCAGACAGGTTGGTCTTAGTCCTAAGAAGTAACATACTGAGTGAAAAATGCTGAGAGCCATTTATTTAGACAAATAGACTCCAAAGTGACATTTGTATTTTGCTATCGTTACTATAAATACTTTGTCTTTTTTAGGAAAGCTTTTCCTGGATGTTATTCTGAGAGGATCAGTCACAGTGCTTGTGACCTTTTACTGTACACTACTCCATTAACATCCTGTGGAGAAATTCTCCTTATATATGTAATTGATGCATTTTATGAGACACAAATCAAAATAGATAGTCAAAAAAAAGATAGTATGTGAGCTCAGGAAAAGCTGCCTGCCTGAGTACTTCGTTGGCATATTGCCTATAGTTGATAGTGTCAACTCAACATATGGCCCTTCAAATGCACTGAAGAATCCTCTTATGGGAATAAAGTCAGACTTGTCTGTGAAATGTTTAAAGTTTCAGAGTCCAACAAATAAAGCAAGTTGTAGCTCTAGCAAGGAGGAGACCTTAAAGGCTTGTATGCAAACAATGTAGATTTCCACCACAAATATTTTTTAATTATTTCCATGGGCCAGTGTGAACAGTCTTGCACACGACCAGAGCAATTGTTAAAATAGTTGCTACTTGAGCACAGCCAAACTATGTTACAATCTGATTTAGTTGGACAAGTATTGAACTTCAAAAAAAGACAGTTGTTAAGCTTGTTCTGAAGTCATAGATGTATCCTCAAATTAGAAAGAACTTCAAACAGTGCAGAAAAGAAAGGATGGCAGAATTATGCAATTAAAATTCTCATCTAACCTCCTGAACAAGATCCAACAACCACAAAGTGTCTGAAATTATATATTCAGTGTTCATATGTGGCAGTGATAGAGTAAAAGAATTTGTACTAGTTTGGCTTTTCACATAGACATTCAAAACAAACACGGTCTCCATGCCAAGAAGTACAAGGGTACATGGCAAAGGGCTGGGAACAGAAAGGCAGACCTACTGCCTGCTCATCTGAATGAGGTAAAGTGATGGGCACATGACCCAAAGGGCATATAAATGACTGAAATAATGACCCTTTTTAGTGTTGCTATTGTTAAAATGAAACAAAAACTGCTGCAAAATGATTTCCTTTCCAGCATTTTTTGCCACTGCTTCTAGTGGCCCTCTCAGGCAATGAATAAAACTTCAAGAAGGGCAGTCTGGTGCACAAATGCTCTCATTATCTTAAAGGGGTCAATGGTCAAAGGTGAAAAAAATTCATAGAGTAGTTATGATTAAAGGTAGGTTTTTATACGCTTTTGATAAAGACTTGTAAAACGGCCAAAAGAGATTCTGCAATTTTAATGTTAAGTGGCTTTTGTATTGGAAAAATGCCCAAGGCCCATGTCTAGCAGGGTCACTTACAAATGACTGATGGGAGATCAATACAGACAGAGTGGGGATGCAGCTTTGTCACTGGGAGATGTAGTTAGTATGTGATTAGCCTTAAGTAGCATTGATGTGGATGTAGATGGGCAGTAAAGTGCTTAGTATCCAGTGAGCATGATAGCTGTTTGTACACAAAAGTTAATGAAAGAGGAAAACCACATTATCATTAAACACTCCAAGGGCCTTCCCACACCCATTCAGGGATTTTAGGAGCAGATCAGTCTGACAATGAGCTGTTTAGAGCTGCCAGTCCCAAGAGCATTAACTCTGAATTTGGTTTTCTTCTATGAGGAGCAATCCCACAGGACTTGGTAAACCACCTAGTTAAGTTCTGTGTGCAACGTGATTATAGGGGAACAAGTAGGCCACTTTGCCTTTCTGAGAGACAGAAAATCCTCTAAAGTAAGCACAAATTGAAACAAGAGTGGAGAGTGGAAACAAGAAGATATCTCGAGGAAGGTAAGGTCCTTTGGCACCGATAATATATTATACTAAATCTCAGCTCCTTAGTGTGGGGATCATTATGCTCAATCGGATCCAAAATATCTCACTAGGCATTTCACTTTTATTCCCTTTTTGTTCAGATATGTGTAAACAGGGTAAACAGGGATTTTAAAATGCATTTGATTGCATTTTTGATAAAGCATTTTTACCCAGGAAAGTGGTAGAGTTTCTATGACTGGAAGTTTTCAAGATGCAAGTGGACAGGGTGCTAGATGATCTCCTTGATTCTCTCTTCCATGAAAGTTTGGACCAGACAATCTTATGAGTTTCCCTCCAATCTGAGTTGTTCCATATTTCTGTGATGTTGCTAAGAAAAGAAATAGGACTTTCTTAATTCACACGTACACATATATGAACTTCCTTTACTTTCAAAAAAGAGATTTAGTGGAGGACCCATAGTTTTTAACTCATGCATGTTAGATTTGCCTCAATTTGTCTTTCTGGAGGGTTTTGGGTTTCCTTTTTCCTACAGGAACTTCTGTATTGTACCTCTGTTCAACAGCAAAATAACTTAAATAAGATGCAAATCCCACTCAATATCAAATTATAGACTCCCTCATTTGTTGTGCTAAAAAAGAGACAATCACGCCACAGAAGAAAGTGAGCATGAAATGACTAAAAAGAATTTTGTAATTTCAAGTGTTCTGATTAATATTTACTCCTTTTTTTTTCTAAACGGAAAAGAATTAATCACTCTGAAAAAGCATCATCTATGCTATCTTCTCTGACCTCCTACCCTGCTACTCAGGGTATTAAAAGGTTTGCCTCGATTTTAGTCACATGGTGTAAACTGAAATTATTTCATGGCTAACCTGATATTTCCAGGGCCATGGTAAAGCCAGAAATCCGTGGCCTAGGGTCATCATACACCTTTCTAACGGACCCTCAGTACACAGTTAATTACAGGGAGAGTTTGGGTATCCTGCTGTCAAAAGCCACTGCAGCACAGCACCAGTCAGAAAAGCTCCTCGCTCAGCATCCCTGCTGCATTCAAACCTGAACAGCCTTTTAGGATTCCCACTAGGAGTGGAGATGACCCAGAAGAGACCAGAAGGCTTAATGTTGGACAGCGCACACGTAAAATTTGGGGGCTTTATAGCAGCACTCATCTAAAATCATTACACCCTTTATTAGCAAACGATAGTGCACACATCATCAGCTAATTAAAATTGGGCCAAACTACTAATGGAGCCACGACCTGGGTCATTGATTCCCAAAGTATTTCTTCTTTTACTAAGCTAAAAGAGGAGCTCTGTAGCTCAAATAAGGCAACATCTCTGCTATACTTAGTTCATCTTTTTTAACTGCCTGAACTCAGTGTTGACAAAAATTCTTCTGATGGCATTCAACTGAGTTAGTAGCTCAGGCTTTGCAGTCATGGTTATTTCTTGCCACTTTGAGTGATCTTAAGTGAAATGTAAAAAACATTATTTATTAATATTTACAAGAAGGAGACATAGTTTGTTCTGTGAAGAATCTATGTAAGCATACTCAGAAGACTAAACAATCTATTTTTAAAATTACTTTGTACAATTTATCAAAACTGAATAGTTTGCCCAGGCAAGATTTGGCCACTTGTCAGAAGAAGCACGGTTGTCCAGTCATTTTCCAATAGGAGCAATAACATATTGGTGTCCTTTGGAATGTTTTGTTAAATGTGCAGTCAGCTAACACTCAGGGGTAAATATACAACCCACAGCTGAGGCCTTCAACTCGACATTTCCAGGTTCACAAGTCCCAGACCTGTCACACATTTCCTTTTTGACCCTGGACAAGATATTTAATCTCCCAGTCCTCCATCTGTATAACAGCTAATATATTACTTTCCTTTATTGCTATAGACTGCAGAACAAGAACAGTGTCCAATTACAAATATGTTCAGTGCTGGATATGATGGAGATGTGTTGATAGTTGAGGCCTCAGAAAGCTGCTCTAACAAAAAGCAATCAGAAATTACAAATTATGAGTTTGTCATGTAGTTTCCTGTGTTTCTGTAGTCTACTTACCCAGATCCTCCTTACATTTGAGATTTGGTAGACCCTGCAAGTCTACAAGGGCAGGTGAAGTTTGACCCAAGGTCTGTTTCCCTCTCCAGAGGTCTCTGGATGTATTCAAGAACCATGATGAAATGGCTGCCCAGAAATTCACAGCCTTTGGAACAGTCCTGAATCTTTATACCTTTGACACAATGAAGGGGAAATATTAATTTAGTCCTCAACTTCCATGGAAAGTATTCAATTTGTTTGCATGGTCATACTTTTACCTGTTGGGGTGAGGTTTCTTCCCTTTTGTTCCTTTTTGCTTATAGAATTTCTTCCCATAAGTTGCTAGAAAGCACTAACAACTGGACACTTAAGAAACAAAATAAGTGATCAAGCTCAGGAGAGGAGGGTATCTGGTCACACTTCTCTTCTCTGGGAGTTTCCCTGTGAGAGGGGAAATACCGCAGGTAGAGGACGGGGCTGGGGGCAGCTGCTGGCGCTCACTCTCTTGGTTTCAGAGGAGGACAGTCGGAGCTGCTGCTTGGGGGAGGGAATTCGCTGCTGCCACCGGAGCCAGTCCAGAGCTGCTGCTTCTGATGTGGGCTGAGCCTCTGCTCGTGAGAACAGCCACTGAACTGGGACCTCATTAACACCTACTCACTAAAAGAGGGACCTACCACCGTCTGCTTGGGTGCCCGGGATCCCGAGCCTGCCTCCCCCTGCCCTGCTGGGAGCCAGGCCGCCGCTGCCTTGGCCCTGATGCTTCTTTGGCACTGCTTGGGTTTCCCTACGCTATGAGGCCCTGCACACCCTGCCTTGCTGGGACATCCTGCAGCTCCAGCCGCCACCGTGGAGCTTCTGATACATCTTGTCCACCAGCCTGGGATTTTTGCTCATTCCTGCCATTCCAGCTTGGTGCTCCGCAGAGTCCTGCTGGGGCACTGGGATCGGCTACCACAGTGGTTTGTGAACGAAGTGTCTCTTCCATCCCTTCCCGTCTGGGCCAAGCCGCCATTACCATGTGCTCCCCGCGCACAGCGCCCCCTGCAGCCGTGGGGGAATCATCGCACCTGCCCCGCCCAGCGGGAGCCAGCAGCGCCCCTGCTGCCCGTGACCGGAACTGCACCAAAGGGAAAAGCGCCGCAGCCGAGAAGGCTGGGGCTGGGTTCCTGCTTCTGTTTGATGCTAATGCCGTCTTTGTTGTTGTTTGTTTACTTTATTACACACACTAGTCATGAACTGTTATTCATATACTCATGTCATTGCCTGAGAGCCCCTTAATTTCAAAATTATAAGAATTCAGAGGGAGAGTGTTTACGTTTTCCATTCCAAGGGAGGCTCCTGCATTCACTAGCAGACACCTGTCTTTCAAACCAAGACATTACCCCACTGACTTTGTCTCCTATGCAGTGCTTGCCAGTGAGTTGTTTCTCATGACCTGAAAAGCTAAGCGATGTCTAATATTGATCAGTGGTTCATACATTAATGGAAATAGCTAAATTGAAAAAGATCCTCTTTATACACTGTGGCAAATTGTATCTGTTCGACTGGGAGGGCAACCTTTTATTGAACTGCACAGTGGTTTGCTTTTAGTTGAGTTTACTCCTTTCTACAAAGGATTTTCCCCTTTCAGAATTGTTCTGCAAAATAATTGGGTTTTCTTCTGTTTCTGCATGTCTGCCTTAACAGTGACTTTCCATTTACCTTCAATCATCCCTGTGATGTAGGAAACATCAAGTTTGAGTTTCCTAGTGAAGTAGAGTGCAATAGGGGACTAGCTTATTACTTATTACTACCAACAATGGGCAGAACTTTACTACACATTTTCCTAGCCTTTTGCAGGGATGAGGAGGTTTATCTACACCTCTTTTTGTCTGGTGATACCCACTTCTGAAGTAGTGCTGGCTTCCTCAGGCTTGGAAGATGTTGCCTTCTGCTGTGCCATGGATATCCTTCCTCTGGAAAAATTGTATAAATTTGAAATTTTTGCACCAGGATACTCTGTTTAGCTGGTTTTTTTCCTAGTCCACATCTATTATCTCTGTCTCACTATTTTACTTTACCATGCCTATATTAGCTATGTCCTTGATCCACCTCCTGCCACTAGGCTGTCGTGGTTTAACCCCAGCTGTCAGCTCAGCACCACACAACCCCTCAGTCACTCCCAGCAGCGTGATGAGGGAGAGAAGCAGGAAGGTATAACTGAGAAAGCTCATGGGGTGAGATAAAGACATCTTAATAGGTAAAGCAAAAGCAACAGGCACAAGAAAAGCAAACCCAGAAATTCATTTACCACCTCCCATGGGCAGGCAGATGTTCAACCATCCCCAGGAAAGCTGTGCTCCATCACGTCACAGTGACTTGGGAAGTCAAATGCCATCTATTCAAATGTCCCTACTTCCTTATTCTTCCCCCAGCTTCATATACTGAACGTGATGTCATATGGTATGATGTATCCCTTAAGTCAGTTTTCTTCAGATGGCCTGGCTGTGTCCCCTCCCAACACCTTGTGCACCCCCAGCCCACTCACAAGCGAGGCGGCGTGAGGAGCAGAAAAGGTCTTAACACTCTGTTGGCTCTGGTCAGCAGTAATGAAAGCATCCCTGTGATTATCAATACTGTTTCAGCAGAAATCCAAAATATGCCCCCATAGCAGCTACTGTGAAGAAAATTAACTCTGTCCCAGCTAAAGCTGGCACATACACTAACCAGCATCGGTAAGCTGGTTGACAGGAAGACAAAAAGCAAGCCTTATGGGACAGGGCAAAGGATAGCCCTTTATACAGGCTGCATGAAGGAGCCAGGTGAGCCTGACATTACACAATAGACATAGGAGATTTTTCAGTTTAACAGCTTTTCTTATGAAGAGACAGAACAAATGGAGTTTGTGCAAATCAAGCTTAAGGTGAGCTGATGGAGCAGTTTTGTTTCGCAGGAAATGAGTGCACTCTGCTTGGCATCAGTCATTGCCTCCTGATCCCATCTTTGAAAGATCCCAACATTTTATATTTATTTACCAACACAAATTACATTGGCAGCCAGTCACTTCAAGCAATCTGCCTGGTCTAGTACAGCCAAGCACACAGGGTTTTAACAAAGAAAAAGAAAAGATCTGTTCTTCCCGTTCTGAGAGAGACAAATATAGCCTGCCCCAGGTTCTTGGTCAGCCAGCTGGCAACAAGTTACATCACACTTTTAAAAAACACCCAACTCCTTTAATTAATACTTTCAACGTGACTAACTATTACAGAAGACAATTACAGGCAGTGCAGTGTCTTTACTTCAGCTAGACTGAATCTCTTTCTGTCTCGAACACGTTTTTTGACACAGCACTGAAATGTGATGACCTCAAATGAAGACATATTTTGGCTGTGGTCAAGCTGTGTTCTCCTCATTTTGTTTTGATTATAAATAAAAGAAGCAGCAGAGAAAAGGTCCTGTTGTGGATTTGGGCAAGAATAAAGGAGCACAAGGAAGTAGAAGGATGTTCTTTGTTCTGTAGAGCCTCTCATTTCCATAAATTTTTGATTTTCTGTATTTGGTGAATTCCCAAATACTCACTTTCACTGTCCCACACAGAATTACTGCCTAATCATCCTACAGAATAAATAAGCAAGAAAGAATCATCACAGTTCATAACAAAGGAGTATTTAAGAAGACTGTTAAGTGTAGGTTTCTAAGGAGATGTGATTTGTAAAAAGGAAAAAGTGCCCTAGGGGCAGCATGGCACAAGAGGCGAAACTTAAGGCAAGAACACATTAATCAAGTTATTTAAAATGATAGTGTTCAATTTCCCTATCAGTAAAAGTGTTATTGTTATGTACCAAGTGAATGCTGTGAGGGTTAGTCAAGGAGTCATATTCTTGCCTTTACACTTCCTGGTTGGCCCTGTGGACACTGGGAGAACTTTTTCCCCTAGAAAGAAAGATCTGACTCAATACATATATAGTGGCTCAAATCCATGGAGCACTAAGCGTCATGCAGATCAAAGTGACAGCCACTTCTTAGCATGAGATGTGAGGTTTGTTGTACCTTGTCAAGCAAGACTCATCTCAGAGTCACATCTCATTACTCCCATAGCCTCTTTCTCAAAGCACTTCATCTTCACCTGCTAGAAGGTACTGGCTCTGTTCAAAAGGTTAAACTGTTGTTTCCAAAGGATCCAGAAGAACAAGTCTTGACAAGGAAGAGAGCTGCAAGTCCCTGATAAATCATGCACAGCACTCAGTCATGGGGCTTGCAAAGAACAAAATTAAATTGTGTTCACATTGGCCTGTGCTAACTCACAGAAATGCAATATGCATTGTTTTAATCAAGTCACATGTGTTAGGTCTTTTGTAAAATAAAAATTAGAGTGGGTTATACAGACTTAGAATAAATACTAAGGAAAAGAGAGTGGTCTGTGGAAATCAATCTCTCCTTTATATACTCCCAAATTATACTCATAAAGAAGAGGCCTCCAGCAGCTCTGTCAGTCACGATAAAACTATCACTCTCAGATTTATTGCAGGTTCTCTCCTTGTGTTTTCAATGGAAAACATCCTACAGGTGTGTTTGCATTACTACAAAAGCTATATGAAGATTAATTACATGTCTAAAAGATTAAATTCATGGACATATTTTCAAAGATCTAACTTGCAATCAAAGCCATGCCTTAAAAAAAAGCAGGGGAACTAGCTGAAAAAGCCAGAATGAGAATAGAATACTTCCAAGGATCAAAGAGTTATCACCATTTAACTCCTAGATGCAGTAATATAGTCTGAGCTTTCTCCCTGGTGCATTAAGGAAACCCTGCTTTGTGTTTGACAAAATCCAAATTCTATTTTTTTACCATGGCTTCCACTAAAAAGATGTGTTTGTGTACCAAAAGCCTCATTTCCTATTTCTTAAAGTCCTTGGGTCCTCACCTGGGACAGCTATTTCCATTCTACTCAGTCTACAGTGAGTGGCAAAATTAAGCTTTTAGGCAAAAGAAGTTAGTCACAGCTGTCCATCTACAGTGTTGATTAGATTATTTTACTCTGCAAGGAAATAGGCCATGCTGCTTAATTTCCTGGGATGGTAAACGTTGTTTTGTATGTTCTGCTCTCTCTCTCTCTCACTGACCCCTCAAGACCAAGTAGAAACTCAAATTCATTACATTGAGGAAAGACTAACTGACAAAATCTCTCTTTTTCTGCACATCTAAGTTGTTTCTGGGAACACAGAGACTGTCTCTGAATTTTGGAGTAAACTTGCTTGGAAAGGGGAAATGTTTAAGGTCCTCTTTGCCATGGGGTTAGACACATAAAATAGTAATCAGATTTGCTGTAAAAAAGCTGCTATGTGTTTTAAAGCCACCATCTTGACAAACATCATCTAAATAAGTTGCAGCAGTCCAAATGTATTGGTCCTGTCATGAGAACTGAAGGTAGACCACGAAAGGATTTTGATTTACTGCTTTTCAAGGTCTTAGATGAACAAATAGAGAGTGGTGCTTTTTATTTATATTCTTGCAACTGATGCTAAAGTAGCACTTAGGCAATGAAGTATATAGGTTGCAATTGAAATCGGAAAAACTTAATCCCGAAACATTGTATATCTTTGTCCAAGTAAGGAAATGAAAAATCTAACCAATACAAGCCGAAGTGTCTGGACCTTATTCAGCAGAAAATCAAACTTTCTTAGAGCTGAATCAGGGGTATGGTGGGGATGGCAATGCCCTGGTGAGAAAAACAAAACAAGGCCCATTACAAAAATAGATGTATTTGTACTATAAAAAATTGTACTTGTCTCACCACCTCCCTTCCCCTGACTTCTTAATCCTCTTATCAGGGTCTGAGTCTTCTTACTCCCTAAGTCCTCTCAAAATTGCACAATTAAACACAGTTTGTCCCTTCAATTCAAATAATCAGTAAATAATCAGTGAGAAAAGAGTAAGTCAAAGAGGCAAGAATGAAAGACTGTTAGACAAGTGGTTCATTATGAAGGGTATTTTAACACTGCCCAAAAGATGCAAAATATGTGTGAAACAGGAAATCCTAGCGAAATTTTTCTAGCTGAGACCTAGCAACTTTTAAGCTCAAATACTAATCTATTTTTTAAATTTACTTATCTTCAAAACAGCAAGATTTCAAGATTAATTTCCAAAAGAAAAGATGATTGGCTCTTACATTAAATGGCAGTGGTAGGTTTTTCCAAGAAACAGAAAACACTTTAAAATAGGAATACATAAGACAGAAGAAGCATGATTGGAACTTACTGCTATTACCTCTACCTCCAGCCCTTACTAGTCTGGGAGCTATCTGTGTATAACTGTAGTGGCAAAAGTTTTATGTGGGAGGCTGATGGTTCTCCTTTAATGAAGAAAGTTAAAAGTCTTTAGCAAAATTGACTAAATGCAGCAGGGAAGCAGAAAGGCATGTTCTGCCAGCAGCCAGCCCCTCAGTTTTCAAATGTTTCCAAAGCTACATCTATTAGGACAAAAATTGAACATGAAAGTTGCTGCTCAAAACTTATTGTCATGGAACTACTATCAGTATTGACAAACCTCAAAACCTAAACAGGCACACAACAGCTTTGCAAGGGAAGGTGACAGTCATCTGGCAGCTAATCCATGAAGTCAGCAGGTAAATCCAACCAGCTAAATCTTATAATCCATTTGTGAGTGAAAATGATATAGGAAAAAATGTTAACTCTTGTTTAATACAAGGGGCAGCTTTTGATTCTTCATACTGGATTATGAAAAATTAAAATAAATCAGCCCTCTCTGTCATTAAATCACAAGTCCACAATTTAATGTGAAAAGCTAACTTTTTGCAAATGTAATGCTCTCTCAACTCCAATCCAGCAGGTGCAATCTTTCCCAGTACTATTCTCTGCAATATTCCCTGTTACCAAAGGACTGCACTGGCCAATGAACACAATGGATTCTTCTGTCTCCAGTATATAGAGTCACTTTTCATCCAACTGCATAAAATTTGCTGTGTTCCTGTACAGACCTTTGGCAGGTACAGCCAACTTAACAAAAAAGGAAGATACATCAATATGTTTACCTTTTATCCTTATTTAAACAAAACTCCACAATTATATATGCAGCAAAAAATTAAAAATAAGAAAAAATTGTTTTATAAATTGTTGCACGATTTTTATCAGCATTGCATGCAGCTTCACTATTTTGCCCATGTCATTAAATGTTTTGTGGGTGTGGTTCTTTCACATAGCAGAATGGAAGAAAAATATTTGTCAAATTGGAAAATTTTATTTTAAAAACTAAACACTATCAGAGCTGCTCCAGGACAGACTGGGGATTCAGTATTGACAAGCATATATGTTTATAAATCAAGACACTGACTTAAAATCAGATTTTTTTAAAAACAATATTGTGTACTTTTCTTGTTGTGTGGAATTCAAACTTTTATGTGTCATTTCATGAAGTTTTTTAACCATTATGGGGTTTAAAAGCATCACACTTATAATTAAAACCAAGCTTTTCTGGTAATTTGATTAAAAACAATTAAGCCTTTATGAAAAAATAATTTATCATAAAATGGGCAATAATGTCCAAGTATGGAAAAATCTGAAACCACACTATGATAGTTCTCTAATAATTTGTACATCATGCTGAAATTGGAAGTTTCTTTAATATAAAGAATGTAAAGAGTACCTTGGCTTATAGTAATTTATTAATTTCTGAGCTGGCAAGGTAAGGCTACACTATATTCCTACACTTTTAAAAGCTCTTTGATCAGGGCAATAAAGCATAATCTAAAAATATACAATCGTGTATTACTGTCTACAGGAGATTGTAACTTAGAAAATTTTGTGTCTTTTTTTTTTCAAATTAAAAAATAGGCTCAGTAAAGGGAGAAGCTGGACATGAGGAACAAATTGTAAATTCTGATTAGGATTAGAGGAATTCCACCAGAGAGAGACTTGCAAGTATCCAAAAATTCACAGCAAACACAGTGCAACCTACTTGTACACAAAATTAAATCATATTCACCAAAGAGATTAAAATTATTGCATTTCAAAATAATTTTAAATTTTGCAGAGGTGTCAGGTTTATTGTAGTGTGAAATATGTCAATTACTTACTTTAAATATAATCAAAATTGTCCCTTTCTCTGAAAGTTTAAAAATATGTGATGGAAAGTTCACCTTTGGAGAGTTTTGTAGCACTCTTAGTAAGTTCACAGATGACACCAAGTTGGGTGGTGGGAGTGTTGATGTGCTGGAGGGCAGGAAGGTTCTGCAGAGGGATCTGGACAGGCTGGATCAATGGGCTGAAAACCACAGGACGAGGTTTCAATGCATTGACGTGCCAGGTCCTGCCCTTGGGTCACAACCACCCCAGGCAGTGCTACAGGCTGGGAGCAGAGTGGCTGGAAAGCTGCTGGTGGAAAAGGACCTGGGAGTGCTGATTGACAGCGGCTGAACAAGAGCCAGTGTGTGCCCAGGTGGCCAAGGAGGCCAATGGCTTCCTGGCCTGTATGAGGAATAGTGTGGCCAGCAGGAGCAGGGCAGGGGTTGTCCCCCTGTACTCAGCACTGGTGAGGCTGCACCTCAAATCCTGTGTTCAGTGTTGGGACCCTCAGGACAAGAAGGACACTGAGGTGCTAGAATGAATACAGAGAAGGGCAAGGGAGCTGGTGAAGGGTCTGGAGCAAGACTTAAGAGGTTCTTTAGTCTGGAGAAAAGGATGCTCAAGAGAGACTTTATTGCTCTCTACAAGTACCTGAAAGGACATTGCATCCAAGTGGGGGTTGGTCTCTTCCCCCAATTAATAAGTGATAGGACAAGAGGAAATGGCCTCAAATTGCACCAGGGGAGGTTTAGGTTGGATATTAGGGAAAATGTCTTTATTGAACATGTTCTCAGGCACTGAAACAGGCTGCCGAGGGAAGTGATGTAGTTACCATCCGTAGAGGTATTTAAAAGATGTGTAGATGTGGCACTCAGAGACATGGTTTAGTGGTGAACATGGCAGTGCTGGGTTAATGGTTGGACTTAATAGTCTCAAACGTCTTTTCCAGCCTGAGCAATTCTATGAATCTATGAAAAATCTCATGCTTTAATAATTATAAAGGACTTTATATCACAAACATGTCTAATTGATAAACTAAGTAAAAAATTAAGTTAAATTCAATTTTGCTGGAAGAAGAACAGTGGCAGTAAAAAAAAAAATCTCTTTGGAGAGTAAACCAAGACTCCAGCTGCTCTTGACACATCATATCAAAAGACATGAAAATACTTCTGGTCAAGACTCAAAACTAGACATTTTCTGATAACCGAATCTTACTCCCTGGCAAGATAAAGACAGCTGTTTTTTCTTCCTAATGATATTCAAATTAAAAAATCACTTGACCTCCCACACCTTCATCAGACAATGCTTCCTCTGAATTTTTTATTTCAGTGGAAGTTTTGCTGCATAAGAATTTCAACAGATAGGAAATGCTTGTCCGGTCTATTTCTTGTAGCAAACAGTTGGCATCTTGTCTAATGTGTAGCTTGTAACCCTTAAGGAGAAAGTCTGTCACTCAATTATGTGTTTATAAACTGCCTTCCTTAGTATAATTCAGACTCTTGTGATGACACCACGATAGTGACAACATTTTGTTAATTTATTTATATTTTCTCTTGCAATCCAGGGAAATGCAAACTATAAATAAAAAATCCATATCAAATTCATATTCATTTGAATTCAAAGTGGATTTTATGTTCTGTTCAGCCCATCACTAATAAATTTAATATTTTCCATAAATGAAACACAGAGGTAAAAAAGGTAAGGGATATGTAAAATGAATCTGAGATAATTTCTTTCCCCTAAAATTCCACTTCTTTACTTGAGAGTCGATATTTCTTGGAAGGAAAGAAGCACAAACAAATTATCATCTTAATAACTGAATTGCAATCTAGAGGTCAGGAAAATATTTAGAGATATTGAACAAATATAGTCTCTTGTTAATCTCAGTTGTTTCTTGACTGTATATATCAAGCACAAAGGACAAAAACCCTTGCAGTAGAGATGTTCTAGAATTATTTTGTATACATAGAGGTCTGCCTTACCTTGTTAAAGGATTTTAGCGTAACCACAAATGTTGCTTGCTTCTTGTGTTTCATAACATTTGTCGCCTTGTTTCACTTTCTTCAGCGTTAAGTATACAGCACCATTCAGAAAAGTAACTACATTTTAAAAGTCCTTTCAAAAAAACCCCAGTAACAATATCATAATATTTCTTCCCCTCATGAGTCTGAGATGCTAGAAAAAAAAATCTACAATGTCCATGATGTCATTCAATTGAACATGTGGAAACTGCCAAGGCAAATGTGAAAACTTAAACACAGCAGGACATAACATAGCCAGGTATGATTATTGAGTCACTGGAAATTGTTTCTTTCAAGCCCTTGGAATTTGTTGTTGCATACAGCAGTATCACTGGTTTTGACATCACAGGAAGCTGCAATATCAAAATAATATAAAAATTTCTCTCCCTGAAGGTATTCTATTATTAAGGCTGCATTGGTAGCTGCTGAATTAAGAGTGGTTGATGATGGCTGCAGGGAACAAGGGGTTCGTATTCTGTTCATATTCCTACACGGGTGAACTGTTAGAACAATCCTTGATCATAGTGTGGCCTCTCCCAAGTAGCCAGAATCCCTCCCTTAGCCATTTCCAAACATAGTTTGCTCTCCAAGGACCTTGTGCCATAATTCATGTGCAAGTTCACTGGTAGACAGTTCAGTAACAGTCACAGAGGCTGTGAGACCCTGCCTTCATGCCAAAGAATATTCCTGAATGTGTCAAGTTTTGCAGACTAGACACAACTGATTAATTCTAGACCAGCAGGTAATTTTGTTTCAGTAATATTTCTAATGCCAACCTGAATCTAGCAGTTTGGGATGTGATGACACATGCCCAGCCCACAAACTTTTCACACAACCATGGGCAAATCCGTGTCCATGAGGAATGGCGCAATAGCCTTTTTGTAGAAACTTGAAAGAAAAACTTCAATGACAGTAGTCCTTCTCTCACTCTTTCTTGCTCCAGTTATTTCTGGCCATTGAAAGCATTTGGGGCAGCTCAGAGTTTCAATTGCACAGAAAGATCAAAGCAGCTCAAGGATTGGAACATTTCATAGCATTTAACATGTTTTGTACCTGGTTGCAGAATTATTGTAGCTCCTGTGGATCAATTCCAACATTAGAGAGACTTGCAGTTTCCAACTCATGAATTCTGCATCAAGGTAAACTATCAAAAAAAAACCCCAAATCTAATAACAGTAATTAAAAATGGATTTACATGGGCATGTTAGTATTTCTATGTATCTTCGCACAACAGGGCTGGTGCTACTACAGCATGACTAAAACTTTGACATATATATCAATACTCTTCAAATCAAGGATGCAGGACAAACTCATGTTATCTGAGCATTTTAATATTTTCATTTAGGTCTCATATGTTTTCATGTTAAGCATGGACAATCATTTAGCTTCAAATCTAGACTTGTCCATGAAGATCTGAAGGAAGAAGTTTTCTGAGCCTTGTGTTAGTCAAGATTTCAGTGGGGTGACATCACTTTATATCAGGTGAGGATCTTGACTAATAGTTTAAAAGGATGGTGTAAAACAAGAAAGAGGAGAAAGCAAAATGATGGTCAAGGTTACATGAACCCTTGCTACCATTCTTCTGTTAATGAGCGTAGAGAATGCTTTTCTTAATGATGAGGTAACTTGTGACTAGCCTGATTCTTGCAGATGAAATCAGTATTACTCCTGGTAAGCAATAAAAAAACTTGCTGATAGTAGTAGTATTAAAGGAGAAGCAGCAGGAAAGGAAAAGAAATTGTGTAATTTGTAGGGATTCAAAACATACATCAGGGTTTAATATCTGAAACTGCAGTGCAGATGCAGATGCAGCATTTAAAATTTAAACAAATACTTCAGAGGCTTCTAGATATGTTATAGTCTGTAGTTATTTTGCACACATTCCTAGATACCTTCGAAAAGTAAAAAAAAGTTATTAAAAAAAATCAAAACTTCACATAAACAGAAGCCAACTGCTTCATCACTCATCTCTGCAGCAGCGGCATATTTCCCTTGAGTGTTTCAAAGCCATATGAACAAGGTAACTCCACAAGGCAGTGTATTTTATTGGTCAGCAATGAGAAGCTCATATCTACACATTCTGCTTTACACAGAGGCTGGCAGTGACCAGCCTCTAGCTCTGTCACAAGGAAGGAGAGAGACACCCATTTTATGCCCTCTTCTGATGTGAAATACAAAATGGCCACGCTGTTCAATGTGATAACCATGATTAAATTTTTTTGGTAAAATTGTTGCAACTGAGTCAGGGAATAAGAAATTGCTGTGGTGGGGTATTTAGAAGACTGATAAACTGACTTTAAAATAAAATTTTGTAGATTGACATTCATTAATGACAGATGTGCCAGTGGTTAGCTGTTACAAATGGTCACCAAATAGCTTTACACACACAGATCTACTAGCCCACTATATCCTGAATTAGCTATGAGTATGCAATATCAAGGAGATGATGCACCAGTGGATGCAGTACTGGTGGTCGACAGTTGAGGAGGTCAAGGTGATCAGGTTTGGGAGCCCTTTTATGGGTAAAGTTCCTCTGGAGACCTAATAAGACTTTATGCAGCTTGCCTCTCTCTCAAAAAGGGATTCCCTCTGCTCCCAGTGCTGCTTATCTTTGTTTTGGCTTTGCCAGTCATCCTGATACTCCTGCATTCAGTAGGATATCCTGCCTCTTTGCTGTGCCTTGTGCTTATCTTGTCCTTTTGTTCTTCGTCTTGCAAATTCCATTTTTTCAGTTGTTGATTACATGTTTTCCTACACTTTCCACCTGCCTGCAACTACACAAATTTTTGTTTACTCTTGCGTGGACACATTATTCGTATACTTAAATGCAATACTTGCTGCATGTTGTCAAATTTGTCAATTTTTTTTGTCAAATTTTTTGCTGTGCAAACATATGTGTCAAATGCATCTATATATCTATATCTATATATCTATATCTATATCTATATCTATCCATCTATCTATCTATCTATCTATATATATATCTGTGTTGTTTGCTACACTACTTTAGTATACTTCTAGTTGGGTTCAAGGCAAGCAAATAGGAATTCTATTCTAACTATGCCTATATTATAATGTGCATCCTGATTCTTAAGTATGGTAATAATTCATAGGTGTCACAACCTCTGTTTTGGCTGTAATGCCCAGAGCTGGCACTTGGAGAGATCTCGGGTAAAATCATTCTCTCTGGCAAAAATAAGGAAGCAAAGAGCTGTCTATTAGACAGCTAGAAGAACAGAATAATGAGCACACTTCAGTAGTGTGCTTTAAAATAGAATTACTGTACTTGTAACTTTCTTTAGTCAGTACAGTGTCACTGTAGTGGTGGTCTGCACATTTACTGAAATGAAATCTATTTCAGAGCAGCAAAACAGAGATTATGTGAAGATGACATCATACAAGGATTCACTATTCATAAAATTTATCTATTCTCTCTTGTGCTGCAGAAGCTGTTAAATTAAAGAACACAGTAGTTAGTATCTTTGATGTAGAAAACAAGGCAAGAGAGAAGAGAAGGATAAGTGTTATGATCAGCCTGTCGAAGAGAGAAGCAGAAATAACAGATACAGGAATAGACTGATTTTGACTTAAATAAACCACTTTTTTCAGCCTTAATGAAATGATTTTTTAGCCCTAATGTGCAGCGGAGCTAGCAGCCGAGGCTCTCTGCTTTGATACAGATGAACAAGTGAGAAATGACATGCAAGTATGTTTAGGAAACCTGACATGACAGCTGGTTACCTAGTCTCTCTACTCCACAGATGTACTATTGCACTGGGGAAGAAAAGGCATCAGTCATACTCTTCAGCCAGAAGGCAGAGGAGGATCATTTCAGGAAAAGTTTTCACAGCTTCTCTGGAAAAAAAAAATATGGAAGCCTTGCCAAGAAAAAGTGTATTCTGGGAAAAGCCCAGAAGAGCCTTTTCTGCGAAGAAAGTTCACTGCCAGGGCTTGCTATGGTGTCTGGGCAGGAGCCGTGCCGGGCAGCCAGGGCTAGCCCGGTCATCCCCAGCGCCCTTCAGCGAGCGCAGGCAATCAGCGGTGCTCAGAGATCTCATCATCATTCCCCTCTTCTCCGATTAAACAAACTTCCTGCAATCAGCCACACGGCCGTGTGTGGGTAGCAGGAAGGCAGGTGGGGTGAGGGGGTGTGCAGAGCTCGGGGGGCAGCTGCAGCCCTCCCACCTGCCTGATGCACAGCGGTGGCACCGGGGCTCCAGCACCTCTGTGCCCCAAACCCTGGCTGCTGCGGGGCTGGCCGTGCTCACCACCCCACGGAGGTCCGGGATTCTTGTTACCGACAAAAACACCAAAGGGAAATTTGTCCCTGGTACCGGCACCTGTCAAAGGATGAATGAACACTGCGTGTGTCCTTGGGCCGCCTTAAAAGGCTGCCACTGACAGTGGTAGGAATTACTGACCTACCTGCAATATAAACGTGGAGGGAGGCATGTGTAATGCGTGCCTTCTGACTGCTCTGTTGGTGATCTCAGTCCTGACCCAATGGGTCTAGTCTGAAATTAGTGGGCTTCTAATTGCTTTTTAATTTAAAGCAATTACAAAAGGGGACACTACCGAACGTCATTTGTACTTGTGGGATCACACATGGCATTTAACTGGGAAAATATCATTTTGGGCAATTTTTTTCATTAAAAATCTTATTCTAACCACAGCAAATGCTGTAATACTTGAAATTGAGAATTTATATAGCAAGTTGTACAGGCATTTTTATCAACAGACATTTATTTTGTTTAGAATATTGAAGGGAAAATCAGACTCAACTATTTAGACTGGCCCGAAACTTATGATTCATACTCTCAGCTTTGTGGCATTGTTCTTTATCGTTTTAGCCACTTAAGAAGAGACCACTGGTAAAGGTTAACTGAGCCAAAGTGGCATCTAGGAGGAAAATAAATTCCTGGTGGTCCTTTATCTTCCTTCAGAATTTACAGCAGTGTGGAACATGACCTTGAGAAGCCACACCAGCTGACACAGTGACGACCACGGGCTTGCTGTCATAGCAGATGGAGATGAGTTGTGTCCTGCAACAACTTGTGAGTCAGTTCTCACTAGAGTAAGGTATTTCTGTGATTGAGAAAACACTTTGCTCCTGCCTAGGCACACTGTGTAGTCACGGTCATCGTTGCATTCGTTAACATGAGTTCTCAAGGACACGTTTTAACTTGTCGTGCTGTTAGAGTGATGTCAAGCCCACTGAGAGGGACATCAGGAGGGTATTCGTGAAGTATGAGGCCAGCTCCATCAAAAAGGACAGATTCTCCTGCAGCAGTTCATAACAGAGAAGTGACATCTCTGGATTGCCACTTCAAGCCCACAGTGCTATCTAAAGTGACATCTTCATGTTGCAGCATGAAGCCTGTAGCGTTATGTGGAGTGACATCTCCACAGAAGTGACTGAAGCCCATGCTAATTGCAGCTCAATCTTGAGAAAAGAGTTTTGCAAAAACATTACTGGAAACCCTCTGAGGAGAGCAGCAGCTAGCAGTTTGGACTCCAAGCACCAGAAAGTGGTTACTCCTGTTAAACAAAAAATAATGTGGCATCTTCCCCTTGAGTTACAAGAACAGATCACCTTTGATAATAAGAATTCATTGCACTATTTATCTGAAAGGAGAAAAGTCACTTCATTTTTGCTCTTGCAAATATGTCAGGGAGAAAGTAAATCTCTTCCCTACACTTAGAACTACTCAGCTTTCTCTAAGCAAAAGTAAACACGTGACTTTCTTTCCTGCAGAAAATGTGGAGTCTTTCCTGATTTCTATCAGTTTGAGGCTGTGCCTCTATGACTGTGCCTTTAAGCAAGTGACCTTAAGCTCTTGCTGGTCCCGGAATCAAGGCTCACAGATTCATGTCTATCCTTTACAGCTGAGCAGTTCTCTTTCTTTGAAGGTCTCACCAGGGCTGCCTCTCTAATTCTGGCTTTGATGTCATTATCCCAACATCCCTAACTCCTTCCCAACAAAAGAGCCCAGCAGACTGCAAACAGCTGGAATCCAAAAAAGTGCTGGAACAGAAGTTAAGACTTAGGGTTACAAAAGGCATAAACCAGTGTGAGTATGTGTGTGTTTGGGGGTGGAGTGAGTGTTAGTGTAATAGCATGCCTCCATCACCCCGGCTTCCAGCCTTCAGAAGTGACAGGGCAAAGAGGAGATACTCCTTCTCAGCACTTGAGTGCTAGTATTTATGTATTCTTATATCATTATAGAATGCTCAGGAATCTGGTTTTGAGTAGTAGCCAGTATTCTCAGATGGCTACATTTTAAATGCTTGACTCAAATTTTACTTTAGTTAATGACCCTTACACTGAAGTCATCATTTCTTGCTGGTTTAAGGCACTTCAGAATTGACCAAATCAGATATCAGTTCTTGATAATCTGTTTTCAGACAAATTTTCAACCTTGAAGTGATTCAATTTTTATTGCATATTGGTTCAGCTAAGCCCTTTACTTACAGGTTTTGTTTTCCAGGTATGTACTTTAAATAATTCTAAGTATGGGGAAAGGAAAGATTTTCTGCTTTCTGAAATTCTCTTTTTGAAGATATTTTAGAGACTGTTGCACGCTTTCTTCTGCTGTACTAGTGGAAACTTTCTCTCCAGCTGGGGATATTAAAAGTTGTTGTATTTACCATGAACCCACGTTTTGTTTTTCATATATGGGTCTGGTTTAAATTGGCAGTGACAGAAAAGTTACCTAATATGCAGTACAGGGGAATTCAAACTTGCTGCACCAGTTACTCTCAGCATTGACCTGATGCAATTTAAGGTGCAAGGTGAATACCCATCAGTAGGAAAATGTCATTATTCACCACAAATAAACAGAATTACCTGTGCTTAAACAGTAAGGTCATCTGTTTCACATTCTATCCACCTTGGGCTGATTAGAGCAAATTAGGTCCTGTGTTAATCAGCTCAAGACATGTGCTGAAAACGTAGAAATCTGTTATGTGATTTTCTTCCAGTAATTATCAGCGAGTCTGTATGCCCCATGAAGAATGCAGAAGCATGTAACCTTGGTAGGGCCTGATCCCACAAGATTTTGGGTCTTAGGCTGAGTGGTCTCAACAGGTTAAATAGGACCCCTCACACAAGTGAACACTGCATAATGGGCATGGTGGGAAGGTGGTTTTACAGCCTGCCAACAGCATATTTTTAGCTCCTTCTACCAGTACCTTACTTACTTCTTACCAGCACTTACTGTACCTTATCTTCCCTAATTTTGCAGAATTTAGAAATTAGTAGGTTTAGCTGCATCTTTTCACTCCCATCAGGAATGAAATGACAAGACCAACACTGGACAATTATCACTTTATATTAGAATGAGACTTCATGGAGACATGAAAGGTCAGAGGACAGTTAAGTCACTCCTTTTTTAATTTAAATTTCATTAGTTTTGCACATTACATTTGTCATGACTATACTAAGTCCTAATTCAGGTCATCTATGAAGAATGTAGGAATGAGAGTCTAAGTAGATTGTTTCTATTCTTTGCTTTACTGTTTCTTCTTTTCTTCTACTCTTTGCCCATATGAGCATGGGCAAATCAAATAAACTTCTTCTTTTTCAGCTGCTAAATGAAAAAAATAATGTTTAATGTCTTCTGTGAGTTTTACTTTACCCACAGAATTAAAATGCATTCAGAGTCTCATATATATTCAATAAATCCATATTTATAAACAACAAATAAGTGCATTCATAAACAGTATTTTTTCATTTGTTGTATCATCATTTCAATATATTTCAAAGTTGCCCAACTTTAGGACTTTAATCATTATCGTCCACAAGATACACATCTCTGCTTCATGTATGACTGCCTTAAAATCAATTCACATTTTAAAAAATCATATTCCTACAATATATTTTTTTTAAAGTTTGTGGGTATTGTAGTAAAATTCATTCAGGCCTGAAAGGCAAAGTGACAAAGCAGAGATTGAACAAGTTTACAGGTCAGAAGTAGAAATTCTGCATGGACACATATCAGATATCTTAATTTGTGTCTAGCACCATAGTGGTGAAATTACTCTTCTCTAAAATTTCAAATTAGCAATGTCATTCTGCATGAGAGCTGTGGGGAGTTCTCCCCTCGCATTTATTTGCACAGTTCTGAATACAACATCTGTTGGCTGATTTGCGCAATAGTGTCCCATCGATAGCCTGAAATAAAAAGAGACATTTTAGTTCAAGGTAAAGATGCTGTAGGTTTGTGCAACTGGGGATTTCCTTCATTACAGGTGAATTCAGGGCCACAGTGAGGGGCAGCGCCAGGAGACCAGACACTACGTAAATTCCCAAAATGGGAATGAAAAAGAATTAGTGGCTCTATGACTTGTTACTGGATGAATTTCCCTGTAAACGGGAACTGCTTCATTAGCACATACCCTCTCCTTATCGCAGGACTAAAACCAAATAAATCAAACCCTGGCTAGACTTAACCAATATTTTTTGTCATCATAATGTCTCCTTTTCAAAAGAGTTACATGATTCAAGTTCATTTTAATAGCAAGCAATGAAGAAATTACAGTTGTTTCCATTCACACATAGCTCTAATGGGAAAAGCTTGACAGTAACTGCCGTTTCAAGAAATTTTTAACTTTTTCAGGAAAGGCACTAGTGTTCCTACGTAGGTAATTACACCATGATTCTGAGGTTGTACAGAAAGGAAAAAAAAAAAAGAAACAATAACTTTTGTTCCCTGGATTGGTAAGGACTAACTGGGAAAGAAAAAAAATCTCTTCAGGTTAAAAAGTAAGTGATTGTGATGGAAAGAGTCAATTACAACATTCATTTCCATAGAAACAAAACTTGTAATAGAACAGTAATGTTAGCAAAAGTTATTTGAAACAGCTTCCTTGTGAGTTGATATAAAACTCCAGTGAAAATGTGAGATAGATAAACAGAAAGATTTTCTCCTTCTGTTGAGACCTGATCTGCTATTTGTCCTCCTTCTAGATCTTTTCTCCTTAATATTTTGAACATATTTGGAACAAAGAAATACTTCTTTGGGTCTTTTGTAGCTTAAAAGCAATTTTATATTTTTTATTCATTCTTCCTTAACCTATCTATTTCCCTTTTGTTCTTCTGCTTTCTTATTTTGTTTGTTGTCAGCTACCTTTATAATTTTCCCTATCCAAACAATTTTCTTAACAGACTCAACAAAAGAAAATATGTAACATTGCAAAAAAAAAAAAACCAAGGAGGTAAATCCTAGAATAAAAATCAAAAAATACCAAAACACTGATGGCTGAGGAAATCTCACTGACAACCTGTATCAGCAAGAATTCCTTAACTTTTACTTTTCCTCTGAAATATTACCATATTCTTCTCTAATCAAATCTCGGTTTAAATGTTGTGGAAGACAGAGTGAAAAATGCTTATCTGTTGAAATCAGAGGCTTCTTGGATATTCTGCTATGCCAAAGCCTCTCTTTACTCACAATATATAGAAATATGTTCTGTAAGTAAATCCTGTAGGTTTTACTGTGACTATTTTCAAAGTAAACTGCTGCACAATAGTAAAAAGGATACTAGGCTAAAACTAGTTGGGAAGTGCTGCACTGAAACTTCTCCTAGAAATGTTATGAACTTTCCTTTACAGCCAATGACTTTTTTTACATGAAATGTGGAAAACATTAGCTAAAATTGTGTTGGTCTGTACAATTTTATTCTGTTAAAGACAGGTTTTATGATACATTTAGCCTTTTAAATGACACTAATAGTCTCTGGAGACACATGGTCTTTCCTGCAGTTCAACAATTAAGTCTATTTCAATGTTATTTGGATAAGTTGAAACAATTCAGTTACTGTATGTCTGCTCAGTGGCATGTACTGTAAGGCTAATGGAAACCACCTAGAGTTAACTTAATAATAAGGCTTTAGCCAGCCTTAGACATCCACCCAACTTTTGGAGGGAAGGCTGAAAAGTGAGAGGGTGGAAGGGTCATTTTATTGGCAGAGAAAGGAGTGTATTTTTCATCTCTCATTCCACACGTATGCACCCCTCCTCCCATCCACCACCACACACAGACTTCAAAAAAATGCCCTAAAATTTACACAGGTCATAAGTCTGAGTTGATAATGAGCATGATTAATCACAATTGTGTTTCTGTTTCTCCTCTCTCTCCTTTTAAAATGTGTTACTTACTAAATTGTGCTAGCAAGGTTTTTAGATGTGTGTATATATATACACATATCATGCAGTCCTTACCATATATATATATATATATATTTATGCACACACACATGCACATACATATATATATGTATATATGGCATGCTATGAATTGCTCACACTTTTGTAGTGGAGGAGTATGTTTATATAAATTGTCTTATATTGCTATGGCTAGACTGCTTTCACTACCAAACTAGCTCTTTTAGACCTAGCTTAAATATCTCTATAGTGGGTTACTAAGTATATATATATATATAATCAGGTTTTTACCATGTGAAAAAAAAAAAAAAAAAGTGAGAGGAAGTAATTAAGAGGGCTCCATATATAAAATCTTGGCTTTATTTCAAATCTCAAACCTTGAACTAATCAGACAGGAGAAGGATAAAATGTCCAGGGGGAGCTAAATTAATCACTGGTTAAACTGGTTAATAGCTCTCTATCAACCTGTACTGGGAGTGGGAAGTGGAAAGGTGCTGATAGAAAACTACTTCCTGCAAACCTCAAGTTTTTACAAACTTTTGGGTCTTGAGAATCAAACAGAAAATATTCTGTTAGGGTTGATTTAATGTCAGGTATTTCTTTGGGCTCAGTTAAATCTGTCTTAAAACTGTGAGGTTGCTGAAGCACATAATTAACATTGGAGTGATGTAGGGTAAACCACAGGCCTGATCTGGACATGAACTACCTGAGGAGACTTATCTGATCATGACATACCACTGGAAATACAGGTGAGAAAATGATAACAATTCCATGGATGAAAATTACGCGCAGCATGTGGCCACTCAGGTCTAGGGAACCTGAGAAAAGTTTAAAAAAAAAAAAAAAGTAGGGGGGGGAGAAAAAGAAGAAACCATAGGAAACAGATGTGGTTTTTAAACATTTTTTGTGCTGCCGCAAACTTGACTTTACACACAGGCATGCAAAACCAAAATGCTGGTGAAGACTATTCCAATATTACTGAAATTACTCAGTCAAAGTACTCCTAGGAAACCATCTTGTTTGTCAGGACCAAAGGTGGAGAATTTTGGGGGTAGAAATCTTGTCAGACAGCTGCAGAGGATTCTTCAGTATTAATTGTCAAGGATTGACTGACGGTGTAGAACTCTTTCATACTCAGGTGTTTGAGTGGCTGTACTTACTGATGTCCCCACATTGACATCAGGTCCACGACCACAGTCCAGATCCACCAACAGAAACAATTGCAAATGCACCAGGCTCCAGAAGAGATGCGTCTCATACATCCAGAAAGCCAGTAGATCCTGCCCAAAGCAGCCAGGTAGTACCATAAAGCTAAGAGGGATGATCCAACACCAATTCCAGTAGGACTCGAAGGTCTGTAGTGCCCCTCTCAAGGGCTTGGCTTTACTGAAGAGATTTTCTGTGGTGATGACTCTCCTATGAACTGTTCTCCTAACTATGAACAGTTACAGCAGGAAGTTTTCCTCAGAAAACTCCTGACAAAGCATATCTCCAGGCAAAGCCATTAACTGTACTGAACACTGAGTTTGGGGGGGTATTCAACACTGAATTTGACCTAGAAATTACTAGAATACAGCATTGCAAACAATTACCTCCTTTGTCCGAAAGGTGTCTTTTTGCTAAATTGTGGTAAGGTATGAAGACTGAGCTCATCCTTCTGCATTTTTTTAAGAATTTTCAAGGGACAACAGGAATACAAAATAAGGTCTGTGGCAGAGTTTTTCTTTGATCTAATATAAACAGACTACTATTCTGCAAGCTGCAAAAGTACATTTTAATTACAACAGTGAAAGCAGATGTAAAATCAATAAGGTGTTTTATTTCTCTCATTGATGTGTATAAATACTTACTTTGCAGCAAGGTTAAGCTGAGTTTTCTGTCATTAAATGTAAGGATTGATGCAGAGCATTCAAACCAGGTTAGAGCACCAGAGAACAGAGTATCCCTCTATATAACACCATCATCTGAAAATATTCATCCACTGCTTCTAAAAGTATTTTCTAGGATATTCAGAAATTTCTGATTTCACCCATTTGGGATTGACATCTATAATGGACAAAACTTTATTCCAAATAATTGGGTCAGTGATTCCAGTGTTTATACAACTGTGCTTGCTTGTCTTAATTTATGAAGTAGTCCAATTACTATAGAATTTCTTGGGGATGTCTCATTTTAATTGAATCATTAATTCTATGCTCAGAGGATGTATAGAAATTGACAGTCAGTAGCTGTTGTTCGTTTTAAGCAGAGATGGATCCAATTCAGAGCCTCCCACTGAAACGCTCTCAAACTTTGTAGAAAATTCAGGCTGTACTTACAAGTATCAAATGCCTAGCTTTTTTTTGTTTGTTTGTTTTTGGGGGTTTTTTTGTTTTGTTTTGTGTATTTATTAGGTGAAGGAATCATAGTCTCCTACTACCTTTGATTACCCTTTGAATGGAAATAATCTTTGAAAAACTTCATGAAGGAAAGGCTAGCCCAGCCAGGGCAGCACCAAAATGGACTATGCCTCTAGTACAAATGCATCTGTGACACTAGACAAAACAAGAAACCCAAAACTTCAAAAGACTTAAAATAATTAAGTATAGACTACCAAAGCACAGAAGCCAAATGCAAAGTTTTGTATTTTAAATCTTCATGGACTTTATATCCCAGTTTTCTTTTTTAGAAGTCATTTCCCTCCCTGACAGTGGTGTTGGGAATATGCCTTCAACTCTGAGGGGCACAAGGGGCACAAGTGTGTTGCTAATAGGTACTATAAAAGTACTACCGATTCAAAGCCAATTCCACATTATTCCCATAATTTTATGTCTTCATTTAGAAGTTGGTTTAAATGAATATACCTCTACTTACAAGGCTTTTCAACCACACCATTGTGCACATAGTGCCCAAATGACAGTCCAATCTGCTCTACAAAAATCTGTAATTTTTCTTCTGCTTTTTAAGAAGTACCTTCTGTATTTTAAAATTTCATTTTAGCTCAGTTTATGACTTGTTTTCACACATTCCGCATGTATTCCATTGTGAGGCTTCTTGGAGAAATCTACAGGAAAGAGGTACTTGTAGTGTCTGTTCAATGATGTGCGGAGGGACCCAAACTGCAAAACATCTGGTTATACTGTACAGACAGGGGAACCATGGAGGCAAGTTTGCCAGTAGCAGAATTTCAGTCTTGAATAAATTAGAAGGGAGAGATCATTCACAGGCTCTTTTCTAGCAAAATTATATGAATATCAGATTAACATGGGACAAGAGCCCAGTGAGAATAGAGCCCTTATGATTCAAAATGCAGAAATATCAGAGGAAACGTGTCACAGAAATGAGAAACAGCAAGAATAAGGATGTTATGATTCTGGGTGTTTTTCCTCTTTTTTACTGCATTCACATAAGACAAAATGCCTTATCAAGACATATGCTTTAAGGGGCCAATTTTGCATCTAAGGAAGTTGATGGAAAAAAAAAACA
This sequence comes from Hypocryptadius cinnamomeus, assembly GCA_013400635.1. NCBI lineage: Eukaryota > Metazoa > Chordata > Aves > Passeriformes > Zosteropidae > Hypocryptadius > Hypocryptadius cinnamomeus. The sequence continues at coordinate 11,852 of VYZP01046852.1, read as the reverse complement.
CCATTGAGTTGAATGATGCAACGTAATATCTTTAATGAAAAAAGTAATCTCATGTTAAGATCCACTTTTGAACCCATTTAACTTGATGGAAAATTTTATTTTGATTTCAAAAGCATCAAATTCAAATACCAAGTGTTCAAAAAGGAAGGCATCTTGAAGCTCTCTTTGCATGGAGCGTACCCCATCTATTCAAAGTTTGAATTAAGTCATGGAGAAACCAGTTCATGATCCTACAGATATGGCTGACTACCCATGTGTTTCAAATGATCCGGGTCTCATACACTGCAGGACAATAGCACCTGATTATCTTTATGTTTAACTCTTTCTGCCAATAAAATCCTCACTGACATTTATGGACCCTGCCATTTTGACTTACTGTGTGCTTATGCTAAAATTCCAAGGAAAAGGTGTCATTTTTTTTCTTTCCCCATATAGTCTACCTTAATAAGGAACAATTCATTTTACTTGGACTTTTCTTTTTTAATATCACTGTAGCCCTGAGACCAGGCAGAGAAAATATCAACTGGAATGTTTAAGGCAGGAGATGCTGGATGTGGGGGAAGGACACAGAGGGAAGAATATAATGAAAGGAAACTGCTGTGGCTGGTCCATTTTTAAGAAAGAGCAACAGCCTGGAACATGACTTCCCCAATCTGAATTTGGAAGACCCAGATTTGGGGAATAAAGGGATCAGTACTTCTGCCCTTGGGGTAAAATTTACCTCAGAATAAAACAAAAAAATTAAAAACCCCAAAATTTCTGGTGGATCAAAGTGTTAGGAAAAACTTGTTTTGCTCCTGAACTCAACAAACCTTTAAATTAAAAAAGGCAAATTGTTATTGTCAGGCATTAATTTTCTCCAAAGTAATAGGGATAACACAGCACAGGAGAGAAAGCAAATAAACCCAAGTTGTTTTTTTCATATTGATAAGGCCTCCTACTCAGTGTGTGATAGGAAGGTCATCAATACAAGGCCACGGAGGCTGGGCCTCCACACTAATATGCTACAGGTGCACATTGGCCATAAATAAGTCCCCAACATCCATAGGGATTGTGATGGCATTGGCAGTAATTAGGGCAAACACATCACTTAGAGGTGTTTCAATACTTCCCCCTCCCTGGCTCTAGCCAAAATCTAATCCTCTTTTAATCATCTAAATACTAAAAGGACTCAGATTATTTAGTAACACACTCAAAGCTCAGAGGTCAGAAAATGAGGTTACTTTCATCACTAAAAAGGAGAGCAGCAGAAATTCTGTTGAAGACAGCGGAAAGAGGAAGAGGAGCATTACTCCCACGCAGTCCCCCAAGCTCTGACACTGAAATCAGAACAGGGAACCTGAATTTTAATTGCAAATCTAGGCTTCCTAGATTAATAAGGAGCAGAGACATTCCACTGGAAATCAGGTCCTTCAGCAGCAAAAGCAGAGCATCCATGGGTATGACTTATCCTGGCCCACTTCACTTAAAACCTTGAGCTACCTGAAACACATGTGCAGTTAAGTTATCTGTGTTTTTCTTTTTAGATAGGAAACTTGGGGACAGGGACTATCTTCTTCCATATATTTGTATAACTAGACAGCACTAAAGAGACCTATTTAACATTAGGGCAGAGTATTCATCCTTTGATGAATCTTTAATGTCAGTTATACATCTCTGTTAGATCAGTATATAAACACACATATGCTCTTGGACAAAAGCATCCATGCATCAAAACTCTGCATCCATACTTTAATGTATTTAATTGAGTAAGCCATTATCACTAATTATGCTTTATATTTTCATAATACTGTTTTATGGTTATTACCTATTCCTTTCTTTCTACCCATCTATAAGCCTTACATGCTGTGGTGCTATCTGAAGAGCTCTTTGTTTCACACAAGACCAGAAATCACCACCCAGGCTGATCTCAGACCTTTGACATCACCCATTCTGTGATATCGGGGCAGCACACTGACTTATTCAATTTCACATGCAGATTTCACTCTTTGTGAAATGTTCACACGTGCACAACCACACTCCCCAGGGAGCTTTCCCAGTGCTATGGTGCCCTCCAAGACAGCAAACACTACAGGGAGAGGAAAGGTGGTGCAAAGACGGAACCAACGTTTCAAGCATTTTATCAATTCCTTCTAAGGAAAGGAGAACAATGCATCAATACAGGCAGAACAGCTCAAAAGAGAGAAATCATACAAACTGGACACCTACAGGGAAAAATACAAAAAATACCCCAATGTTTTGAAATTAAAGCTAAATTTTGAAGAACATTGATTTGAGAATTTTTGTATCCTCTGAAAACTTTTCATTTAAAGCACTGTCACTGGGTCTTTTTCAATGGAGTAAAAAGGCTTCACCTCCAGTGGTGTCATCATACTATTGACTGGCACAGCCTTTGTCCTTCTGAGGTGTTGCTCCAAAGGCACAGCTTGGCTGGCAATGTGAGGATATGACAGGTCATGGTTTCCCCACCACAGAGCAGTAGCAGGACACACCACAGGCAGCGATAAGAGAGCCACCAATGTGCAAGCATGTGACAGGAGAAGTATGTATCACGTCAGCCCAGCAATTAAGAATTGTTTTTGAAGCGTACTTTATTTCATTTAGTTGTAAATATTTGTATCAATTGAAAAGTCTGATTTTTCTGGACACTGCTGGTGGTGCAGAGCCTACAGCCATGGCTTGGTGTTAGAGCAGCACAGGTTCCATGGGCATACTACAAAAGCAAAGCTGCCTCCACAGAGATCCGCCAGGTCTCCTAAATTTTTGACATCTGATACACAACTTTAGCTGGGGTGGTCACTCCACAAAATACATTGGTTTTCCGAGTCCATACCTCTGCATTTTGTTTTTCACTGGTTGCATCTGATATCAGGCACAGAAAAAACAGGGTAGTAGCTCAGTTGTCAGTGCAGTGGTGCAGAAACACAGTAAAAAAAAACCCCAAAAAGTAGAACTATAAAACTTTTTTTGGTTTACTAGGATTTGAAGCCCCAACTCCTGATAAAAAATTCTCAGCAGGAATCACTGGAAGTTTTTTAGGAACTTCAAACAATCCATACAGACTTCAGCAACAATGAGAAAAATAATCTGGAAATATTAAAACAGATCAAATAAAGCTCAGTTCTCAGAGATAATAATGGCAATTTTTGAGCCACAAATAAAGTAATGCATGTTAGCATATGTATGAAAGTAGGTAGCAAAAGATTCACATATAATTCCAGTCATTCTACTCTGTGGCTGTAATGAGCACAGAGGTAAGTTCAACTTGTTACACTGCAGCTCAGTCTAACACATGCTCAGCCTGACCCTCTCATCTTAACACTGATTAAATAAATATTATATGAAAAAAATTCAAGACAATAAAAAAAAAAAAAAGGAGAAAAAAAAAAAGAAATGGGTAGACAAAGAGACTAAGAAAGAAAAGAAGAACTATTGAAAGCCCGTGCAGACAAGTGTGAATCAACTATTCTAAAAAGCAGATGCAAAATGAAGCTGCTTAAACATATAAGGCACTTCTACATTGTATTCAAATAATGCTGAAATTATAGAGCTGTCATTTGCAGACCTGTCGAGGGTGCCTTTCTTACCACATTATGATTTAGCATTTCTCTTAGAAGGTTGTAGCAATTTTGACATTAGAGTCATTGGACAGAAAAGCTATAAAATGTACGCAGAGCATCACCTCTTCTTTTTTGTAATCTTAAAAAGAGCTCTGAGATGCTTGCTACTAAAAAAAATTTTAAAAACCCTGAAATTATTTGTAAAAGTGCGGAAATGTTAGTCTCAAGAGAGAGAGCGCACACATCTGTAGAACAAATGTAACTGTGAAGATTTAAATAATTTGATGGCATGTAACTTAATCTGACATGGCAGGAGGTTATTTCACAAACTGTGAAGGGCTCTGCCCACTGGTGTCATTAGAGCCTCCTTGAGAGGCAACTCAAAGATATGGATTTTTCTGGAGGCAAACACCCAGCTGGTAGAAATGCAGATTGAAGGAGCAAAGTAACTCTTGTTGATTTGCTTCCCAGACTGCTCAGTTCCTGGTGAGGCAGCAGGCGTGGCACTTAGACACAGATTCCCCATAAAACTTAAGGGCAGATCCAGCCTAATGCCAGCAGTACAGAGCTCTGTATGGATGGCTCCTCACCTGCTTCAGAGACAGCACTGGGCATCCTCCAGCGGGGTCCCCTCCTGCACACGGGTGCGTGGGGAAGGGCTGCAGATATCCCTGGGAACACACACTCCCCTCTGCCCGCTGCTCCCAGGGCTCCTGCCTGGCTACGGGTTGGAGCTCTGGGAGCCAGCACAGGGATAAAGGTGTCTCTGTCAGGGAGCCTGAATTGCTCAGGGGAAATTGCTGACCCTCCCAGGTCCAATTAGCAGTTACACGCTCACTGAGACAGCTCCCCAGACCGATCCTTTTCTGCACACACATATACTGAAACTTTCATTGCACACTGTATTGTGTCTACTAGCTTTGCAGTTGGTTTTCAACAAATCAAAGGCATATCTGAAAGTCTGAACTGGCTCTGGACATGAACAAATATATGGATATATGCATACCTCCAAAAGATATGAACTGCAAATGCTGATGAACTGTGCAATATATTTAAGGTGGTATTTTTAATCACTTTCTGAGATTCTTGTCGTTTGATGAGATAATCCTAACCATTTAGCTCTAATAAACTCAGAGGTCACGAGCAATGGCTGCATTAAATCTATTATCACTAGCAGTAACACGAGGAGTAAAGACTCAATGGCTCTTCTCACAGCGTTAGGTTTTATTCACTCAGTCTCTGATTCCACATCAGCTGCCATCTGGACAAAATTCAGAAACCATGGCACCTGCTTGAAGAATAAGATGCTGATCAGATGGAATGGGCTAGGACTTTGTCTTGAGAGCAGAAATGTGAATTGTTGGTAACACAATCGCTTAAAAGGTTTGTAAATTATGTGCCTTCAGCTCAACATATGGCTCATGTGAAATATGCACTTGTGAACTTTTCTCAAAACTTGAGCTTGGGTGATATAGTGTGGTTGTTTCATAAACACAAGGTATAAATAAGTAAAACTTTACATGTAGACAAACAAGAGAGAGTGTCAATGGCACCCTCTAAAATAATGATACTATTTTACCTTTCCTTAGCAGCATACAAATAATAATTTTACCTAAAATATCAACACAAACATCACAATACTGCTGTAAAATCCAGGCAAGGAAACCTGTAGCCTTCTGGTTATCCTGTTCTGGTGTGGAAACCAGCCCAGGCTGCCATTCTGCCCAGGCAAGGAGCTGAGATGTTGGTCTTCCTTTAGCTGGATGGAGCACGGCCCCTCAACACCTCCACCCCAGCAGAACTGCAATTTCTGCAAAGAGAGGTATGGTCAGAACAAAGAATAGTCTATCTGAGAGAAGTGATTGTGTCTCTGGGGGCTCTGGAGTCAGCAGGGAAACCCACATGAACAACCCCACCTTCTGCAGACCAGTGACCACAGAAACTCCTGATGTCTACTCACAAATGCATTTGCAGAAGCATAAATACCAGTTTGCACACACAAGCGTGGGCAATGCAAGTGTTTCAAGCCCCGTTTTGTTGATTTTCTGGGATATATATCTGTGTGAGTTTTTCACATGTCATGTGGAGATTTCTGGGTACTGATAGTCAAGAAGAAGAATCTGAAGAAACATGGCTTCTTATTACCCTTAGTGACACCAGCCAGTGCTGCTGAGACATTAATTAATTTCTTTCAATTTCTTTCTCAATTTTTCAGGGAAAAAAACCCCTAAGTGTTCAGAACTTTTTCAGGAGGATGATACAGATTTAAAAAAATTAGTCCCCAACTCTAATGCCAAGTTATGGTGCTTTATAGCAGCCAGCTTTGCAGTGCTAAATGATCTTCTGTAGCCTCATCTTTCTGCCTGCCTACAAGAAATAGTGACAAATTACAGATGGGGGGGAGGGGGACTGAAGAAAGAAATATTCCATTTTTAATTGCCTTTTCATTTTCTTTTTATAGCCATGCTTAAACTGTGAGTTATCAGAAGCTGTTCGAAGTCTTTCTTTTACCACTTTAAAATATATTCCTCCTAAAGCCAGATGAAAAATACGGTTAATGGGGTTTTGTGACTCCCACAAAGTCCCCTACAAATTAAGGGACTTTGAAAAAATGTCAGCTGCCCAGTTCCCAAGAAAGAAAAATTAAACAATAAAGGCTTATCGACTTGTTCCTGAGAAGATAAAGCACTTATGAATGAGACCCTCTCATACTCTCTGGTTTGTGATCAGAGCAATTTCCAAGATTCACAGAAAATATTCTGATTAGCCAAAAAAATGCTCAGATGAAATGAGGTTTAAGGTTTTATAACTGAATCTCATCCTCCCTTCAACCTGTTTGGATACAATGTGCTGTCTCGTTCAGTCATGTTGCTATCACTACCAATTATAACCAGTGCCATAAAAACATCACATTCATGCAGATCAGCTGATTGTGCCAAGTTCAAGAAAGGACAGCAGGATAGAGATGACAGCAGCTTCTGCTGGCTCTGCTCCAAAGTCCCTGCAGGCCTGTTGTTTTTCTCTTCTGGAGACCCCCAGGATTTCACTCTCTCAGAAAAATTAATGCCGGGCCTCTCTCTAAGAGGAGCAGACTCCCAGTCTACTGACACCATTGGGGGTATTTCCACTGACTTTGACTTGTCATCTCCAGAGCTCTTCATCTTTCATGTCTTCCTCTTTCACACTATTTTTGATCTCCCTGCCACGTGTCAGCCTGAGCAAAAGCCTTAAATTGCAAACTCCAGTCCCTCATCTCACACTCAATACATGCACACCACATCTCACACTCAATACACACACAGACAAAAGTAGGATTATGGCTGCCATCTTTGCTCTTCATATGGCTTCTAGATGGTCTAAAAGACCTTAGAACAGAGTAGGGGGAACAAGCAACCAGTGGAAGACTTTCAATTTTAAATTTTCTCCCTTGTGGAGTCCTGTCCTATGCCATCTAGTGAAAGGGAGACAACACAAAAGGAAAAGGCAGGCTCACACTACATTTTTATTGTCCAAGCACAGTAAAACAGGCATCTTTATGGAATTTTGCTAGACTACTGTTGAAAGCCTGTGTGGATTTCTGAATGAATTTATTTAGAAATTGAAAACTATTTCATCTGGAAAACAATAACTGTAGCTAGCTAGCTAAATTAGTCAGAATTGAAAATTGCTTTAAAATGTTCTACTTAAGCTAATACCATTACCAAAAGTAAGCTGAGGAAACCACCTCTTCTTACAATGCTCAAAGGAAAACAAGATTTTAAAAATATTTTTCTTATTCTATTTTTCTCTGTTACTTCATTTTCCTGACATTAGAAATGTGAAGGCCATTTCATCAGCAACAAGACAGTGGTCACTTGCAAAAAAGAGGATCATTCATATCTCCATGTAAACAGCAGCAAAACTTGACATAGTAAGTTCACTGCAGATTTTTTTTTTTTAATCCTACATAATAATTACAGATAAATAAGGCATTTCTGTCTTACTTATTCTAATCTTTAAAAAATAAGAAAATCTAATATCAAGACAGTTGAACACAATGTTCAGCTATGCTTTGGGCTCCTAACCTGCCCAGAGTTGCATACTTTTAGCATTCAGGTGATATGACCAACTAAGAAGGGACAGCATTAATTGCTGCAGGAGGCAGACGTGGAAGAAGAGTCACATTCTTCCCTTAGTGTGGCAGAGTCTGCCATGGCTCTGCAAAGTGACACAGCGAACTCACAATAGCAACTGAACCAAGTGAACATTCCTAATGCCAGAAAGGGATGATAGAAAATGATGGAGTGCCTCTGAATTAAAAACAAGAAGCAGAAACTATGCAAAGTCTGTAAAAGCAGCTCATGCCGAAGGAATATTTGCTTTGATTTAATTGATGATAAAAGAAAACCCAGGAGAAGGGTGAGTTTGGATGACATTCAAGTGTGTGTCCTGTCTTAGGAGGAGGGTAGAGATACCATCTGCTTACATTACCTTTCATTGCTAGAACCACAATGGTGCATTGTACATATGTACCACTATGAAAAGAGCCTTTGCTACACAAGAGGCCATGGCCAACAAAGTCAAAGATTTGCTGTTCAATCAACTGCTGGCCTCTGCTAAGGCATCCCCTCTGGTGGAAGGCAGAACTAATAGCTGTGGGGTGCAGCAGGAAGGTGCTACCTGCTCCTTTTGGAGTGAATTTTCCCTGTATTCATTCTCTTCCATAAGAGAGAAATACTGAAGCAGTGCAGTCATGTTTCACTCAGTCCAACAAAAGTGACTCTGGAATCTTTGGCCTGTTACTTACATGCTGAAATTGATGCATCCAAATTCTAAACAAATGAAGGCATGTTTTGTCAAAGGTGATAGAAACAAATGAGGAAGCAGAGAAGGCATTTCCTAACCTCCAGGAACAGAAAATCCTTTGTCTCTTCAAACAAAACCAGATTTAAAAAACAGTCAGGCTTTCTGTACCTCATAAGCCACCTGATGACCACATCTCTTTCTCACCAGTATGAGATGCAGGAGGTATACAATCACTTTCCTGGTCAAATGCTAAAGAGGCATTGTATATAAAATGCACAGACAAGCAGAATAGGTTTACATAATGTTAATACAGACAAATGACATGTACAACATATCTAGCTGCAATTTAATTAGATTAATTAGATCAATATAATTAGCAGTGGTATATTACGCTATCAAGACTTAGCCTTGCAAAGAACGCCTCTAAAAATGGTTTACAGTCCTAAAGCATTGTAACAGCGTACGCAGTACCCATGCTATCACGCATCAATATCACCACTAACACACTATTAATACTGGGAGTTTATAGGACACTCAGGAGACACATAAAACACTACCCTTGCAGAGGAAAATTCTGATAATGGAGCCTGGGAAATTATTTCAACAGTTGAAAAGAGCTCATGGAACTTAATTCCAAACAACAGCGTGGCCATGATTATATAGCAAGTTAATTTAACCCACTGAGGCAGGAGCAGACATAATGAACAAAACAGATTGAGGTAGCATGACTTACCAATGAACACTTTGCTGAGAGCTCTTCCAAATTTTTGTACACATAATAAATCACAGGTGGCTGTTTAACTATTGCATCGCCTACTTGGACATAGGCTACATGTCACACTTGATGAAATCTTATACAATTGTTATTGCTATCAATAATGATTTTGCATTAAACAGGTCTGTGGGATTATGCTTGGGCATCTAAACCCCCACAGTGGTAAAAAAATGTTAATTTACATCTGCTAGCACTCTCAGTACACTTGGGCTCAAAATTTACAGAATGAACTATGTATGTGTAGCATCTCAAATCAACTACTGTGACTTTCTATATGCTAAAATCATAGGTCTTGCAAGGAGGAAAGAACAAACACCCAGCACTTCAAGCTTGTTTGAAATAGAAACACCCCATAAATTTCAGCAACGCAAAATGATAAATTCACCAGAAATTATGTTTGTTTCTCCAACTAAGAAGGAAAATTCGTCATAACAAGTAAATCTGCATTTTTAGTCTGAAGTTTGCACCAAAGTCTTCTAAGAAATAAGGCACACAGGCTACTTAGCTAGAAAAGGTTTGGGTTTTTCTCTGCATTTGGACAAAGGTAAGAATACATCTGTTAATAGAAGGGATAAAGCAAATGCCTTGATTCTGCAATGCAGAAGATACACAGACAAGGTAAAAGTACCCAAATGCATATTTCCATTTTTTAGCCTTTACCAGTGAGAGATGGTTCAAACTGTATTTCCATTTGAGCATGGAGTACTGAGGAAATAAAATCAACCCATTTCATAAAGATCACCTCATAGTTCATCTGCTACCACATTCACCTCTCTAGAAGACTGAAGAATGCAAGACAAAATGACCATATTTCAGTGCATGTATCTTGACTGCCCACAAGAATTAGGTTCCAGCCACCCTCAAGTATATTAAAAGCACAAATGCAGAAAGATTACATGTGGGTCAGATTTTCTTTAGAACAGCTACAATTAAAATGTATGTATCTTCCTACAACAGTCAAAGGAACTCATCCCCTTCTCCACAGTTTTTCAGGGTTATACTGTTCATTATTACTGATACATTAAGGTTTACACTACTGCTACTCCAAGTCATCTGGTTTTGGTTATACATTTTCTGGATTTTACTTTTTATTACTTTCAAGAAAAAGTTATATGCACAGTGAACAGTTCCCCTGTCTGTTTTGAATACAGATTAATGCTTTACAGAAGAAAACCAATATCATTTTGGCCTTATCTCTCCTTAGTATAGTGTTGTATATGCACTACCTGATTTTGACTTTGGTTAATTTTACATCCTTATTACCTACAATCTACAGCCTGGTCTTCAGTAGATTTACACTACCAGATTAATAGAATAAAACACGGAGGACTGAAATAGAGTGCCTTGTGTCTAGAAATAATCACCTGTGTTATGGAAATTGTGAAAGCTGAAAACAAATATTATAGATTTCCAGGTTTTTTTAATGTGCTGATTATTTTAGTTTCTCTGATAGAAAACTTTGCTTGCTCATTTTTGGTGTGATATATTCAGAAGAAGGCAGCACTATTTTCCTGTATGAGTGCAATTAGTAAAAAGCAGGTAGGTAGTCCAGCCGATATTAAATTAAAAACTTGGGAGCAGAAGCCATTTGTGTCAATTTTCCATTTTGTCACTCTCCTTTCAAATAGCTAATTTAGGATACTCCGTCACACACTAGTGTTTTATGGTATGTATATTTTATGACAGCTAAATGACAAATTTGTCTGAAACGAAGCTATTCTTTGAAGAGTTAATTATAACCTGTGTAATATATTAAAGAAAATCAATATATATTTGGAATGAGTCACTATTGAGTCTTATTCCAAACAGAGCAAACCTATGCTAAAAATGAAAGCTCCATTTTTAACTCAGGTTTTCTAAAATAATCTAATTTGAGAGTTAAGTAGTAGAAAAGAAATAATTTGGCA
>VYZP01046850.1:0-18746 GCA_013400635.1 Hypocryptadius cinnamomeus | reverse complement strand
TGCAATATATAATTTCAGTAAAATCGGAAAACATACACACATAGGAAAAATCAAACCAAGCAGACAAAATTTCAACTCTGTCCTGCTACTCTCAGATCAAGCACCTGAAAAGGAAACACTACATAATACTCATCTGGCAAATGTGGCCTGATCAGGTTTTCGCCTTGTGAAATATGGTTCGGCTCAGCAACTAATAAAGTTGCTTGTAATACAGAGGGCTTGATCAGGAATGGTGTTGTGAAAATTCTTTTAACTGTCACACATAATCGGTCCTGAACTTTACAGTAATTCTATTTTGGAATACTAAAACTTAAGTTAGTAGAATCATAAGCACCGAGCCAGTCTGCCTGTTCTTGTTCCATACTCTTGACAGCAGGTGCAGTTCACCCAACTGTATTCTTCACATGCAAAGGGAAGTTCTCAAAAATGCGGTGATGCTCCCAAATCCCACAGAAACTGAGTGCAGTTATGTAATTGAGTCTCTAATTCTCATTTCTTGTTTTAAAAATTTCTCTCTGTGTCTTTATCATTTTGATTTGACTAGACAAGAATGCTCAAATATCTTCCACAGTTGGTTAATTTGATTAGAAACACTGACAGATAAATATAATCCCTGCTACCCTTCCCACGTTCCTGGTTTCACAGGCATTAGCTGTTAGCCCTTAAGAATTGGGAAACAAAATGTAATAAATCCTTCATTTCACTTCTTTGTCACCCTTTTTCTATCAGAGTTGCCTTAAAGGGGCTTTTGGTCCCCATGACACCTCTCCATAGCCTGTGTCAGGGATGATATAGCACTGGCATTTTGGGAAATCCCTGTAGTTTTGGGGGCTTAACGTTTTGGCTTAGGAATCACGGCCTCTCTACTTGAGTCAGTGATCTTACTAGAGAAACCTCCTAGCAACAAGGTTGTAATTTTTTGGAGAAAGATGGACAGCCAGCTGCAGGACACAGTTTTTTCCCTAGAACCAATGAGCACCTCTTTATCATCAGAGTAGAGCAGAAGACTCCGGAGTGGCAATGCTGTCTTGGCAAATGCCTTTTCCATTACAGAGCTGAACTGCTTAAGGTCCCTCCAAACAGTGCTTGTCAGCAGCTCAGTCTTTGACATACTCAAATCTTATCCTACTTCTGTGTACCTGGACTCCTCGTCCTTTAAACATTCCACTGTTCCTTTGAAACCTTGAAAGGGCAAAGGAATGTACTGCTGATTCTTACTTTCTGTTGAATGATGCCCTTTAGTGGCCTCTGAGAGAGATAACGCTTCTCAGGCTTATCGCCTTTTTGGTATGGAAACCCATTTTTTCCCCTCCAAGGGAGGTATGAGTTTCCTTGAGTCTCCTACCTCAAAGTTCAGGATAAGCCTTTGCTCTCTTTTTCTGACAAAATCACAGTGAGTGGAAGGAGACTAGGGCATTCACAGCTGACATGGAAATCTTGTGAAATACAGAAACTCCCTTGACTATGGAGTAACTGAGATGTCCAGAGTTCATCCATGGACATAGAGAGGAGGCCAGGTCCCTCCTGTTGAGCAGATAGACAATCACTGAGAAGTGTGCCTTGCTGCAGTTCTCCTTGGGTTCTTCAGTCCTCCCTCCCAACACAGCTACTAAGGACTATTCTTAAACCAGAGAGGGATTTCTTCCCCTCTGCACAGTACAGTCACTTTACCAAAGAATTAAATTTACCAAAGAATTAAACAAAGGTGAGGTAAAGAGAGGGGCTGAGACATCATCTTGCAAGATGGCAAATGTTGCAGTACCCATCAAACCCCAGCAGAGAAAGGAGGTGCCTTTTTCTGCCTCACCTGTGGACACGCAGGGCCCAATACATCCAGTCTCCTTGACCTTACATATGATTAGCGCATATCTCTGTAATTTCCAGAATTGTCTCACTTTAGGAGATTTGATCCTGACTAGCTGGGAGTTTGGCAAATAGCAGAGAGTATATAAGGGGTACAGACACAGAACTGCTTCTAGGCTTTCTGATTTGTGAGCTAGAATAATGTGCAACAATATTTACAACTTCATATCAAAATGTACTAAAATAGAAAGCTTCCTATTTGATTTGCTTTGAGCCACACCTCCACAAAATTCAGCCACCCACAAATGAAGCACCAACAGCTTCAGCTTGACACTTTTAAATATAGTAAAAAGCTCTTGAGAAGACTTCCAGGACAGCATACATTTTTTAGGACATGCAGATCCATTTTTCTCTGTAAGAAGGAGAGGCAGTTCTGTGCAGCATGGAGTGTGGAGCAGCAATGGGAATTAGAGTGAATTTCCCCCCATCACTCTAGAGAGTGATCACTTTAGAGTTCCACCTTGTTAAATGGCTGGCTGAAATCATGCATGATTAATGGACAAAATTAAAATTAGATTATGTGTCTTCACTCTTCCTGTGACCTCTACTTTCTCCTGTATCAACTTAAAGCAGCTGGGGGTGGGAGGGGATGGGAAGGAAAAGAATTAAAATCCTGTATAAAAATCCAGAAGAGAAAGGGAAGAGGAAAGGAAAGGTGCAGAGCCCCTCTGTAAATTATATGCTGTCACCAAGAATCATGGCTTCTGAAGTATGAATCCCACAGTACTAAAGCTTGAGGAATTAAAACGTGGAACAAATGCCAAATTTTCAGGCTGCTTGTCAGTAGCACCACATATGCCAATCACCCATGTGGAACTGCATCCTCTGGAGAATTTGGTTTCCCTGTGCAGCTGCATACAGGAGGTGACCTGTGGTTCAGACACAATTAAGCCATTGGAACAGATGCTTTCTCCTTTCTGGAAGAAAGTTTTAGTGTGTTGCCCATTTTTGGACTCCTGTTTGGGCTATAAATTTGAAGATATGAGTCTTGAAGGCAGAGGAAAATCACTACTTGCCTGCAGGCGTGGGGCTCTTTGGCAGTTTTGACATCCTTCAGTGCTGTCTTGTGATCAGAGCATGGATCTCTGCACTCACTCAGGGGCATCTGCATGTGTGGAGGCACCAGGAGCCTGTTCTCTTTTCAGGCCTCTGTCTGTAATATCAAAAAGCAAAGGTTTCCCATTTCACTTACAGACTTCTTTCACAGAACAAAATGTGTCTTGCTGTGCCCTCTACAACTTCATTCTTTGAAGGAAAAATGCACATATGAATCCTATATTCACTTAAAATAGCTAAAAATCAATGCGTTACATTATTTGCTACCTCAATAACCTCAATGGGTAGGTTAACACAAGGTGAGTAGAGCAGGAGTATGGTATCAGACTGAATGAAATTGTTTATTCTCCCCTTTTTTCCATGTGCAGCCATTGGCCTTGGGGACTCAGGCAATGGGATTTCATTTGAAGAGACCAAAACTCCCATGTGACTCTTGCCTATTCCTGTGTGTCAGAAGGGTTGCTGAGTGAGAACCATGCTTTCAGAAGACAATCCATGTTCTCCAGCTTACATTTTAACATGGAGTTTTTATTTGGTGTCTTCTTTGGAAGGTCTCAGATCCTGCAACTTCATTTTTGTGTTTTAGAAAAGGCATCTTCTAGGAAAGGAAAACTTGAACCTGGCACCTGCAAAAATAGGCAAAGGAGAAAAAGACAAAACATGATACTAAGAAGAAATAGTGAGGTCTGATCTCTTCTCTCTGGTGACCATAGAAAACACCTGAGGGAATGGCCTGAAGCTGAGTCATGGAGGTTCAGCGTCAGAAGAAAGTTTTTCACCCCAAGGGTGGCTGAGCCTGGAACAGACTCCTCAGGGCAGTGGTCACAGAACCAAGCCTGACAGAGTTCATGGAGTGTGCTCTCAGGCACAGGGTGTGAGTCCTAGGATATCCTGTGCAGGGCCAGGAGTTGGACTCTGTGATCCTTGTGGGTTCTTTCCAAGTTAGGACATTCTATGATTTTAGGGATTTGCTTCCTGATTTTTAAAAGTTCATGGTTGGATGTTCTATGATGGTTTTTAAATCTCCCTTGCATAAGAGTAACAAAAATGCTACAAGAAACTTCAGCGTTTCCTTTGGGAGTCACTAACTAGGTCATGGGTATTGCTGCTGTGGAGGTACATAAAGTTTCCTTTAAATTGTTCTGGAAATCAGAGGCTTAAAGGAAGAGAATATGGTTCTGAGCAGAAGTTCTATTTCAGGATTGGCATGTTTTTCCATTCTTTAATCAACTTGTCCAGATTCCATTCTTTTGCTGTCACTTGAGTTATCCGTGTTGGGCAGTACAAAATGGAGGTAGGTAATGATAACTGTAACAAAGACCTCCTTGTGCCTAACATTGCACAGTTCTCAACAGGTTGGTGTGGCCACTTTCTACCTAAAGTCTTCTGCTGTTCCACTGGCCTACAGCAGGAGATCCCACCTCCATGGCATCTGCAGGAGCATGCTGAGGAACCCAGGACATGGTGACCCTTGTTCTTTGTCTCATTCATGCCTTTTTTTTTGGCTGACTTTCATGTCAGAATTCTCTGTGCTTGTCCTGTCATCTTCTAATGGTTTATTTTGTAAAGGAGAGCCCTCTGAGAGTGTGTCATCTCTGCTAGAGCTGTCTGTTGCTACAGGGAGAGATATAACTGAAGTGACCCACCTCTGTAACTCATAGTGGGAGACCAAGCACTGTAGCTTTTATCTGGAGCTGCTCATCAAGGTCAGTCTGGTCCCTGAGAAATCCCCCTGTCTTTTGTTTCTGCCACAGTACTACAGTGAGCTTGTGATTCGTCATTCAGTCTGGTCCCTGTGAAAATCATCCTCTTGTGTGAAGGGAAAGGTAGAGCCTTAGGGAATTGCAGGAAACATCTTTCATGAGATTTTTGAAGCCCCTTTGTAAAGGCTATCATTTTCTTATGAAGACCTTTGACTCAAATGTCTCAAACAGCAAGTTAAGGACCATGTTCTTTGCAGGTGGTCATAAAACATGTCGAAGAGTTGAATACATGTATAATTGAACATACATTTCTACTCAGGTATTTTGACCAGTCAACTAATAACTGTGAATAAGGTATTCTGCCCTCTTCTATCAGTTCATCTGCCACTCTCACCTGCTTAGTAAGATATATGCTGCTTTTTATGCATATAACTCTTGTTAATGCTAAGGATCATTATGAGTGTGGTTTGAGAGGTGTCCTTGCTTCATCCTTTCAGGATATTGTCCCTGAAGAGAAGGAGTTACTGCTTTGTATGATATGGCTGTACAGAAATGCTTGCAAATCAAATGCTTTCATTTGCTGTTTATGCAGGGAGTAGGAAGGAAGGGTGCTGCACACCTTAAAAAATCCTCTCACCCAGCATCTTTCTTTAAAGAACAAAGTCTTTTTAGGTTTGCAAGAGCACAAAAAGGCATTCAGTCATGTCCACATTGAATAATTTAACATGAACCTGTATTGTTAGTTAGATATCTGTCTGCAAAGTCTATTTTAAAACATTTGCTTTGGTTTGGTGCTATCCCTGTCTAAGCAGGGGGTGGGTGTCAGGAAATCCTAAGTTTGTTTCCAGCCTCTAACACAGCTGTCCACATAACATACAGTGAGTCATTTAACTTCTCTTTTTCTTAATCTCTTACTGGTTGAAAGGTTTCCCAATGTATCTTTTCTTCATATTGCCCATCTGTTCAGTTCTCTGCTTCTTTTTTTTTTTTTTTTTTGGCCTAGGATTTCCATTATTCCTCCAGCAAGGCAAGTAGTCAGGGCATAAGGCATAGCAAGTGGTGATTGTCTGTTCAACATATAGCAAACGTGAGTGAAGAAAAGCAGAGCTTTATTTACACAACAGTCCCAGTCTGTGCCATGGCACCACAGTCAGCGTGGAGGAGGCTTGCAGCCACGCAGCTACGCATGTTCTGGAATATGGGTACTCCATGTGTTGTTTTTCAGCCTCCTGGGAGAGCTTGCCTGCTAAAGTTGTGGGATCTGGATCTGCTGCATATTCAGTGTCATTTTTGTACCAGCTGATAGCATAAAGGCTGAATTATTTTGTTTCATATTAGACGTGGCCCTCTGCAAAAAAACGTACATGTTAAGAAAGCCCTCCATGACGTAATTAGTTGTCTGTAAGCCACAGTATCATTGTGCAGGAAAATTAGTTGTGTTTATTTAAAGGAACCCCAGAAAGCTATTAGCAGGTCCATGTCCAGTGGGCCAAGAAGAGGAAAAAGAAAAGATAAAACCCCCTGTGTGGTGGTTATTAGTCCCTTCATCATACTAAGGGACAGCTTGTAAGGAATTGGACTTGCTATCAGTGGCCCCAAGTACCAGCAATCATGCAGGGGCATTGCTTCTCCTTGCTGGTGATAAGGGCGACTTGTGGTGGCTTGGATAGGATGCTAATTTTTATCTGCTAAGTGCATGATGCTTGTAAAAACAGAAGTGGCCTTGTTACCACTTGACACTAGTTTTGGCTGTTTATGCTGACACACCACTGCAGTCTTCTAGAGCTCCAATCTGGGCTCAGATTCATTAGAGAACTTCAGAAATGACAGTGATACAGCATCTGGGCTGATTTCTTTATGCTCTCTGCTCCAAGCAAGAAGGAGGGACACAGTGTAGCCCAGTGGACGATCTTCACTTGCTTGTCAGATTTACTTTCTGTGGTGAAATAGTGGCTTTTGGAAAAGCAAATGAGGTACTTCATTTATCTGTAGGTTGACTTACACAAGGATAGGGAAGGTAACTCTGTCTGCAAGCCTTGAGAGATTAGAAGGAAACAGGCTCCAGCACAGGCTGTGTGCAGCTGGCTGGTGGCCCCAGCTCCCAGCAGTGATGCTTCTGAGGAAAGAGCTGTGGCAGTGGCTAGGCTGAAACAGATCTTGCATAGACTTAGGACTCCTGAACTGAAAAGTCTTAAAAAGAGTGTTACCTACGGCATTTGCTTCTGAAACCTGTGGCATTTAATATATTGAAGTTTTTTCTTACAAGACTTCTAAACCATCTTATATAGGCTATTAGTGAATTATTTCCCTGTTCCATAACTGGCTTATAAATTTTACAGAGGGGTTATTAGCTATAAAGGGTTGTGACAAAAGACCTGTGTGAAGGAGGAAAACTTAGTTAAATTTTTCTTCTTTGCCTCCACTCCTAGATTTAGCAGCTGTGCTAAGTCTGTGCAGGCTTTCCATCTTTGTAAAGATGGGTACCTGTGAGGAGATCAGTGAGTGGTCCTAAGCTCCAAGAAAAGGGCATCTCCCGAGATGGGGAGAAAACCATCTGGAGTTCCTCATTGAGACTGCAGTAAGTATTAGGGATGAGCTGCCTGAGTCATCTGAAATAGAGACTATAGGTAATTGCTGGGGCCCTGATCTGAGCATCTGCACTGAGAATGTTCCCATTTACTACCCTAAATCCACACACAAGTTGGAAGAGTTTTGGTGGAAACAAAGCTGTGTCTACCAAATTCTGTCAGGTCAGGCAAGAGGATGTTGCTGCCTGCAAAAAAGGGACAGTCTTCACAAAGAACTAGGAAACCTCTGGCAGTGGCATGTGACTAAAATTCACTTAATTTTTGTCAGGGCTCCTTTGTCTGAGCTTCTGCAGAAGTTCTCTGCTCTCCAAGGTGTTCTGAGGAATTTCCGTATATAAAACAAGCCATTAAATATATAAGTAATCCTCATCTTCTCAGTACCCTCAAGTCACATTTTATATCAGGGCTGTTTCTTAGGTATCTTTTACTTCTAAGTGCTCTCACTTCTACATACCATGTAATATAAATCATAATGCTAGGGATCTGAAAGCTGCATATTTTTATGGCCAAACTGTGATATTATTCTCTGAATTCACATTACCAATTTTCCTGCTTGTGGCTGGAATCCGGCCCTCCTTAACATGCAGCCATCTTGCTCTGTTCCACCATCAGCTGCCCTGGGATTGCTGCATGTGTAATGCACCTGTAATCATTCAGCCTGAAAGCATGGGGGAAGGTAGCCAACCAAACATATGAGTAAGATTTTTGCAAGCATATTTGAGTCATTTGTCAAGAGTTTCTTGTTTCCATGGGAATTAGTGAGGGAGAGAAGACATAACTCAATCTTATTCCTTGCTTTAACCTCAAGTCTGCCTGCATCAACCTGCAGGCCCTATAATTTAGACCTGTGGGAGACTGAGAAAGCTCATTTTCCTTTTTAATTATTATTGCAGTGAGTAGATGGGGACCTATCATGGGAGGAGAGGAATTGTGTGTCTACTTGTTAGAATAGCCCAACACTGCAGTCCAGACTTCCTTGTGCGGCTGTAAACTTGCCAGGCCTGCCTTTGTGGTGAACTACAAATGCTCTCAGACTTTTGAGAAGCCCAGGGAGTCAATTCCACACTCTAAGGAAGAACAATTAATCCCTTTCCCCATCCCCCTGTACACATCCCCTTGTCCCTTTTTAGGTCATTTATAATCAGCAGTCATGGAGCACTGGCCTCATTAGTGATATAGCCATTCCTTCAGCACTTCAGAAATAATCATTTAGAAAAAATGCATGGTTTTCTTCCCTTGAGAGCCCATGAGTGATGAATTTATTTCAATCTGGCTGTGTTGGCTGCCTTGCTCAGACTTATCTCCATATTTATTTCAGCAAATAATGTACTATGGTGTCCTGGTTTAGGGCAGATTTGGGAGAGAACCTCCGAAGGGGTTCCTCTAAAAAGCATATTCAAGCGGCTTCTCCCCCAACCAGTTCAGGAAAAGATTTCCTTGGAGAAAGGTGGAAAAAACCTGTTTATTTAACAGGCAAAGCAGTCACCAGCACAAAAAAAAAATGAACAGTACTAAACAATAAAACTTCTTGCCGCTCTGAAGAGATGACAAACTCAGAAAGTCCCCTTGGCGGGCTGTAGCTCAGCTCACTCAGTTTGTTGTCAGTCCCTCTGGTGCTGGAAATGCTGCGGCCCAGGCCCGGCCTGCTGGCCACAGGTGCAAGCTGCCGGTGCTCTTCTGGGTGTTCAGTCCAGAGCAGGTTTAAACAGGTCCAAGAAAAAGAAAAACCACAGTCCAGGGAACTTCTCTGCCTCAGCTAGCTAAAAACTAACTAAAAGCAAAGGAGAGCTCTGTCCCACCATCTCTCCATCCATCTGCAGACAGTCCAGGAGAGGGAATGTGGAGGAGTGAGTGCAGTTTCTGATAACCAGCTGCATGCTTCTTCTTTCCCACCCACCCCTTCCCTCTTGGAATGTCTTAAAGGTGCAAAACTTATTTCTGGGCTACCCAGACAAATGGGGATACAAGCATCATAAGGTCACCCCAGGACATATAGGAACAACAAAACAAAGACTGACAGGACAGTCTGGGCAGGGAAGGGTTAACCAGGGAGATGGTATTAGAAAGCTGGGGCTCAAGGAGAGGCATTTTTATTCAGAATCATTTTTTAAATGTATATACTTTCTGAGTGTTTGTGTTTGTAGAGTTTCAGAAACCGTGGGATTTGGACGTTTATTTATTCATAGGACACCATTTAGAGAACAGACATTCTCCTGGGATCACTCTTCCTGAGTGATCCCAGCCACCAACCTTTCTCCTGTAGGGACCATCCCTTTTGTAAGAGTGGACAGATGATTAACTTTCCATGCCAGCTAATGACTTGGGTCTCTCACTAGCAAACACTGCTAGTTGTGACTGGCCGGGAGGACCAGGGCCGCTGTCCTGGGATCCATGTCCTCAGCAGCCCCCTGCACTCAAGATCCAGCTACATATTCCTCCATCTCCAGGAATCAGCACTTGCAGCTACTGTAAACCAGACTCACAGAGGGACTTCAACTTGTGATTTTTACTATGCCACTGGCCATTCCAGTAACTGAGTGTTATATTCTGGAAGCTGGAGTTCCAAGCTTAGTGGCCAAGGACTGGGAGGCAGAGCTGTTCTTCAGATGTCCTGGGCAGCCCAGCTGTGCTATCACTTCCCAGTGTGCACATCGGAATGAAACACAGCCTTTTCCTCCAAGCTACTGGCTACCACAGTCACAGTAGGTTTATTTGAATAACATTAAATGCTCCATATTCCTTGAAATTATGCTTTCTAAGGGTTGGAGTTCCAAATGGGTGAGCTCTTCCTGCTAGACCACTTGGCACCCTTGCTGCTGGGGAAATAAATCTGAGTATATGGCATCACT
Organism: Hypocryptadius cinnamomeus; assembly: GCA_013400635.1. Classification (NCBI taxonomy): domain Eukaryota; kingdom Metazoa; phylum Chordata; class Aves; order Passeriformes; family Zosteropidae; genus Hypocryptadius; species Hypocryptadius cinnamomeus. The sequence continues at coordinate 8,687 of VYZP01046850.1, read as the reverse complement.
TCATGCCATGAACTTGTGCAAGCACAAGTCAGCTCTGCATGACAGGTGTTTTATTTGAGGTTTGGGTTTATGTGTACTTATGAAAAGGAAAGCAGAGCCTGTCCTCTGCCAAAATATAGCCCCTCTCCTTCCCTCTTCCCCTCTCATGCAAGCTCACACGTGAAGTGGTTTTTCCACTAGGGCTTGTGCCTGCTTTTCATTTGTTCCCTGGGATGGCTTTTCTGAAGCATCTGGAACTTGTGATTTTTGTGTGCAGCTGTAAGGTACGTGTAATTTGTCTTGCTCTATGTTTTCAGAAGCAACTCTTATCCAGATTTATTTACAGGTAGCATTTGTGAACAGGACACCCAGCATTTGACTGCAGGATTCCAAGCAGTGATGCACATAGCAGCCCTGTTGTATATTTTGTGTATGTGCACAAATATTCTTAATGCCTCTTCCAGGTTTTGTTTTCCTTAGTGAGCTTGGCATTCATTTACCAAAAACCCTCCCCCTGCTGACTTGTTAATTAATACATATTCCCAAAGTTTTCTTTCATCCTCTATCCCTTTTATACTGAACTTTCAAAGGCTTAAGCTAACCAGCTTTCTACCAGCATAAGGATAAGAGGTTAGCAACTAATATTTTAAAGCCACTTCAAATGTTGCTTGTCTCAGTCTTCTCTTTTGTAGAGACAAATATGCCCCTCCAGTCTTTTCTATTAAGGCAAAATGATTGTTTAGTTATTTTCAGCTGGTTTCTTCATGCATTGCTTTCTAATCACCTTGGTAGCAGGTCTGTAACTAGGTAATGGGGGAATAACTCGCAGTTGGCTTGCTGTCTTCTTCCATAAGAAAAATCAGTGCATGCATCTGCCCTACCTTAGAGATAAGCATCAGCAACTCAGGAAGTGTGGGGGGGGCATTTATAACCAGGAAGGCTCAGAAAGGTGGGATGTCTCTGTGAATAGGCAGAATTCTCAATGGAGGAATTTAGCACTTTATTCTTTCCAGCTGCTGGTCAGGAATGCTTTCAGCTTTTGCAAAGTCATACCTCCCTTGCCTTAAAAGAATTTACCCTTCAGAGGGTAAAGAGGAAGCATAGATCCTATCTTTGAAATACTGCAACTGGTCACCTTTGTTTTACAGGTGGAGAAAATGACTTGAAAAGAATTTCTCAACAAGCAACAGTTGGGGGAGAAGGGGTGGATTCTGAAAGAGAGCAGGTAGCTTTCACTTTGCTGTATAGGCCTCAAGGATATATCTGCTTTCTGACAGAGAAACTCCTGAAAGTCTCAAAGACATTTTTTTTCATCTTTATTGAAAAGCTGGAAGTTTTATATTTACAGAACGGATGTCCTTTGTTACAAATTTTTCAGTTCTTATTGAAATAGATATGAGGAAGAATTCATACCACATGAACTCAGGGAAAAGCAGCATTTTAAATGGAATTATTAAAAACCTTGCCTTCTGCTATTGCTGCATTTTTCTCTTGTGACTCCTGTGATGTCACCCATTTTCTCTTCTCTAGTTGTCATAGCTTTCGCTGGAGAAGAGAGGAGAAACTCACCTTAGGTGTCCATAACCAATGTCAAAGGTAAGGGAAAAAGAAAATGCAGGAGAGGAGATATCTCTTTTAATCTTTTCAGATCAGAATGATCAGGATCCACACCTGATACGTTTTCTTGATGCTCATTAAGTTGTGCTTGTGGTAACCTACTGTAAAACATTAAGGCTTCAGGTCCGAGAGCAGGCTAAGATGCTGTGCTGGCCATCACTCCCAGATAAATGATCAGAAGTGACAGGTGAATACATCCAACAAAACCTTGGCTGAGACCAAGTTCATTGTTAAGGCAGTGTGAAAGGAGGTCCCTCTGTGCAACTGAGGTTGCTGGATCCTACACCTAACATGTGAGCCAACTAAACCACAGTTTACACCAAAAGCTTATGAGCTTCTGGAACTGTATGGTTGCTAGTGATGTTACAGGAAGGATACAAATCCTTCCTGTAAGCTCATTGTAGAGTTCCACACTATGAGCTTCTTTTTCCGTTAAACTTTTCTTTTGTGGGTCTGAGTTTAGCGCTGGTGAGGAAAGGCAGCCTGATGTCCATGGAAAATTTAATCCTTTATTCATCCATAGACTAAGCACCCGCTGTTCCAGCAGTAGAACCCGCTGCAAGATTGACTTCAGATCAGCCAGCCCTCTCCTTCCCCTTGGTTTGCCTTCTCCAATTGCCTGTTGTGTAGTGAAATTGGTAAAATGGATGTAAAATCCATTATAAATTAGACTGACAGCACTGAGTTGCCTTTCAATAGTTTTGCAGGTTTTGTCAAGTACAGTAAGACTGAGCCACTTGCTTCAAATCTTTCAGTCAAAGCAGGTGCTTCAGAAGAGCTGTCCTTTACCTTTAAGATTCACAAACTATGGTATATGCTAACCACTAGCAGAGCTGAAGGATGTAGGGGTTTCTGCATCTATTTGTGGAGAAACTCTGCAAAACTCTGACCACCACCCTGCCCATTACAAAAACACTACACAGAGCTCAGGTGCTGCTGCTGCTGCTTTCATGCAGGACAGGTAGGTTGTCCTGGAGACACCACTCTTCCAACATCCTCATGTCCCAGCAGAAGGCCCCCAGCTGGACCACAGGGCTCCCTAAAAGGCTGAGTTGTAGGATCCCTGCTTGACCACAACAAGCTTCAAGCTTCTGCACTGCCTGGGTCTGTGGCCTGGGTGTTATAAGTGAGGTAACTTTCAATGTGCGTTCTGGCCTTAAGAAGTGTTGAAGCCTTCATCAGTAAAGTATGTTTAAAGGAGAAACAACAAAATGCAGACCAAAAGTTGGAGGAAGTGGTGAACATTTTAATGAAAAAAACCATTAAATTTTCCAGTTACTTTTGCTCCCAACACTAGGCCCTGATCCATTTTCATCCTTATTATATTGGTTTGTCAACACCTACTGAGGCCAGTTTTAAAGCTGGAGCAAAACCACTAAATTCATACTATTTATCCTGATGTTTCAGCCTCAGGTGGATTTGCTTTAGGCTGTGAACACAAGCCAGCCTCCTATAGTGCTTCCCTTTTTCTTTATCTCTTTGTGCATCATGTAAGTGAACCTAGATTAATTGTATTTTTCTTCCTCTCTAGACCTCACTATCTTGAGTAGCTGTAACACCTGCAGGATATGGTTCAGTCAGGGATTCAGATGGATTAATATCTTCCTTTAGCCCATGGCCAAATGCAAGAAATCCCATCCCAAAGCATCCTAGCTTTCTTTAGTTTGGCTTTTGCAATACTAGTTTTAGACTCCATCAGATTTCCACAGCTTGTAGATTATATGAGCAATCCTCCTTACCCTCCTTCCTTGTATGCTTAGTTTTTCTCATATTTTGAGAGTGAGCAGTTCATCAGACTGAGCAAATTCTGCCCAAACCCACACAGTTATTGGGAAATGATGCTTTTACACAAGAAATCCCAGAGCAAAAGCAGTGCCCCCAGTTACCAAGCTAGTACTGAGCAACCCAGCCCTGTTTCTAGTCTGTGTCCCACTCTTAACCCCACAGCCATTTTTTAATTGCCTTGCAATAGTTTGGCTACTTCCATCGCCCCAGAGCCCTGTTCACCAGAGCCACCAAAACAGGGAATTTTGCAGAAGTTTGTGCAGCAGGATTGTGGCTGGATGTGGGATCAGAAGTCACCAATTGTTGATAGCTACTGGTGAAGCTGCTGCTGTAAGAGGTCTGCGCTAGCCTCAAGCCAAGCTGCCGTCCCCCTAACAAAACTGGCTGTCAAATCTTTGCAGCCTTTGGCTGATATTTGACACAAAAGTTTGCAGGTTTCCTGACAGACTTACCAGGATCAGGATTTAACCCTTCTTAGCTGGTATGGTGCTGAATGCCATACTTTGGCTTATCTACTCTAGGTATGCAAATAAGGATGTGCCTTGTCTTACGTAACTTGGGGGCTTGCAGTAATTCTTGAATGCAAGGTTCTTTTTGTTACATGTAGAAAAGTTGAGGTGAGATTCATTTTCTTGCAGTTTCTTTCATTTTTCTAAAAATCTCTTGGAGATGGTAGGAGGTAAGTCCTTGGTTTTAATTCCTCTGAGCCTAAACTTAGATTTATGTACAGGAGAATAGCCTCTAACAAAGCTGTGTGACCAGCAGGTCGAGATGATATAAGCAGCGATAGCAGAAACACTGTAGAAATCCTCATGTAAAGCCTGGGGATGGAGGTCTGGAATAATTTCCGCTGCTGGCATATCTCACTCTCCTACACATGCAAAAATGGAGAGTGAGGAGCTTTGGGTTAGAGCAAGTTTTGCAGCTCTGCATCAAAATGGCAGTGCTTTGTTAGGGCCTTTCTTCCAGAGTTCCTTCTTTCCTGGCTGACGCCAGACGGGAATGAGAGATATGGTGTTTTCTTGGTGCTTCACCCTGGTGCCATTCTTCTGTTCTCCCCTCTCCATCCTCCCCCCTCCCCTACTCCACTGCACTCCTCTTACTCCCCACTGCCCACACTGAACATGTACAGATTTTATGGTTCACTGGAGAATAAGTGGCTGTCATTTCACAGATGGGCCAGGATGTAATTAGCCACAATGCATCGAAGTAATGGAACAGATGTCTCTTTGTAAACCGAGTTTGCTGTCGCACACTCTGTGTGTGTGACCTGCTGCCTGCTGCAGGCAATTCCTCCCAGCCCACTCACCCCCTCCCCTCGCTCTGTTGCCAAGCCAAGGGCTCAGCTCACATGAAGTGTTTGTGTGTTTGCAGGTTTGTTTGTCTCCCTTTCTCGTGTGGTCTCTCCTGTTGTAAGGCCACTGATTATGTGATGGATTGTTAGCAAGCAGAACCTGCATTTATCAATGGAGTCATTCAAAATAGAAAAGGTGATACCCCTCTTATGAGATAATTGGCAGTTTCAAGTTGCTCTTATTACCCGATGATAATACACCAGTAAAATCATAAATTACTGTTATGATGCCCAGCCTCCTCCTTTCTCTTTTTCTTCTTTCTTTAACTGAAACTGAAATAGCTGTTCTCCCTGAGCCCTCAAATTAGTATTTATATTTTACATAAGAGATAGACTGTTGGATTGGTTACAACGTGATAATGCACACAAGCTGCCAACAAACACAGCCACTCTCAGAAAGGTGCCCACCTGACTCAGATAGGAACTGCAATCCAAGCACCAGTACAAACTTAAAAGGGGCAAAACCAGAACCTGCTCATTTTGTAGAGCATGCTTGTCTCTGTCAAGTACAGCAAATGGATACATTTAATTTAATCTAGTGGAAGGTGGCCCTGTACCTGGAGGGTTGGAATGAGATGATATTTAAGGTCTCCTCCAGCCCAAAACCATTCTATGATTCTACAATTCAAAGAATTTTCTCCTTAATATTATTAATACATACTTTCAGGCTATATCTATGCAGGTTTTCCATTCCTTTAGCTCCTGAACCCTGTGCATCTTAGCGCTGGCAGATCTCCAGTTGTGCTGCTTTTGCTGCTACTGCTAAGGGTTTCCTGCCAGTGCTCCACACCAAGGCAGGGGGCAAAGAGACCCACAGGGCCAGGCTGGCTCTTGGCCTCCAATGCTGAATTTGGTTTTACTTACAGCTCAGCCAGGCCATGGAAGAGCTAAACCCCATGACCAGGCCCCAGTTACTATCAGCAGAAACCTAATGGTGACACAAACAGGAAGGAGATTTAGAGCAAACACATGATTGTGTTTTTGATGCTTCTGGGTATTGTCAATGTTTGTATGTCAGAACGCTCATAGTCAAATCAGGCAGGTAGTCCTTCTGCCTCTGTGTGTGTGTGCTTGCATGCAGTTATGGTTTATTTTCACACAAATTTCCTGAAGAGACACATTGTTTCCCCAGGGCAGTTTTGATGAGAAGTGTCCCATTAGTTCCCCTGGCTTTCACCCAGCAAGCTTAACTTCGAATTGCACATCTTCTGCGTGTTAATAGTGGTGAGATGCATTCAATGATGATGGCAAAAAGCAGGTCCTTTGTGTAGGTAGGACTAAGTTTTTACCTCGAGCTAAAATGATAAAGAGGCAAACTAGCACGGTGATGTGTGTAAATACACTGGATGTGTGGAAACTAGAGAACAGTATCATAACCCAAAATAATCCTATGCTGTTTTGTAGATAAGGCATTGGCCTGCTGCCATCTTCAACCCATGGAGTGGTTGATTAAAGACTTTAAAGACACAAAAATTTGGGATTGGGCTGCAGCTTCATGGGTACATCTCAGAATAGCCATAGTGAAACACAAGAGAGAAATAATAACCCAGTTGGTGCCTGCCCTTGAAAGCAAATCATCATGCAGTGGGTTTCTCTACCCTACGACAACACTCTTTTCACTTGTGTGGACACGTGCACTGAGCAATCCCCATACTGGCCTGAAAGTCAGGAAACACAGAACTTACCAGCCCTGCAAGTATCCATCGTGGAGGGCACCAGAGCTTTTCCAGTAGTCTTTCAGGTCATCTGGGTATGTGCACAGGACTGACAGTGCTAGAGAAGTCTTCTGAGTCTTATCAGACCAGCAGCAAATTTTACAAACACTGTAGTGCAGATTTCTTTGAGTCAAAGACCATATAATGAGACATGAGAAGTAGCCTTTAGTGCAAGAGTGTGCATTTCCACAGGAAAAAAAAATAAAGCAAATTATGCTATGGAGTTGAGAGTGTAGCTTTTAGTTTCCTCTGACAGTTTAAGTACCAGGTATTTTATGAGACAAGAAATATGGAGTTTTAACACAGTTTTGTTGTGCAGCTATTCCTGGCCAAGGCTTATTTCTGCTTAGCAATTAGTGAAGAGAGCAAGGCACATGGGTGTAGCCCAGGCCCGTGACCTCAGTAAACCCACTGACCCAAAGATCTGCCAATAGGGTTGGGTGTGCAGGTGTCTCTGTCTGGCAGAGCCATTCACATCAGCAGTAACACTTCCATGGAGTTCTGTCAGTGCTGGTTCTCTGTGAACTTCATGTCCCCCAAGGAGGACTTTCCTGAGCTATCTGCTTCCAGCTCCTTCCTTTGTGTTTGGTTTTTTTTTTTTCCTTTTGACACTCATCTCACCTGCATTAATGGAAACCCACATGATTGGCAGAGAAAAAAATGGTCATTGGTTGTGATTTTTCAAACTTGATTAATAAAAAAGGTCCTGTGAGTTCCTTGGGTTTCAGTCAACATTGTACTCTGTATGGTTGGTCTGCACTGAAGTTGATACTTGCATGGTATTTGTGGCTGGTTTCGTCTGGTCCCTGCCTTTCAAGAGGCAAAACTTGAGATTTGTTATGTCTTTGCAATACAGTAAAATTGCAAAGCAGGTACAATGGATTGGTTGAGCTTTTCCTTTGCCTTGTCTCAGAAGAACCAAGCCTACTGCTGCAAGTGCAGGATGATCTCGTTAGGGAGAAAGAGGGAGTTTCTGTTTGGGTCTAAACATAGGCAGCTTCTGGCAGCTTAAACTCAAAGTGGTTTGTCAATCCCTGGTCAGTGACAATTGCACAACACTTCAGAAGACGATGTACAGCAGCAAGTGCTTATGACAATGAACTATCCCTACTGAACTCTTTTAAAAATAGTATACAGTTTATTTGACAAGCATGACTTTTTTACTGTGTAAACAATAGCTTTCATGCTCCCAAAGCCCCTTCTCAGGCAAAGCTCCCCCTGACCCAGCAGAAGGAAGACTGAGTTGAAACCGTGACAATAGCTATCACAGAATCACAGAATGGTTTGCATTGGAAAGAACCTTAAAGATCATCTCATTCCAATACTCGTGCCATGGGCAGGGACACCTTTCACTAGACCAAGTTGCTCAGAGCCCCATCCAGCCTGGCCTTGAACACTCCCAGGGATGGGGCATCCACAGCTTGTCTGGGCAACTTGTGCCAGTACCTCACCACCCTCACAGAAAAGAATTTGTTCCTAATATCCAATCTAAACTTACCCTCTGTCAGTGTGAAGCCATTCCCTGTTGTCCTGTCACTACGTGCCCTTGTAAAATGTTCCTGTCCAGCTCTCTGTAGGCTCTCCCTTAGATACTGGAAGGTGCTATAATGTACTGGAAGGCTGCATATAGGATTTAAGTGCATATTACTTGATTTAAAAAAAGCAGCAGCTGATCACCAAATGCACATCTGTCTTTGCAATTACCTATGACAGTTTACACATTATCCTAAGATAGTAGTTTTTCTTTATACTCTGACAATGTACCATTTACAGATGGGGTAAACTAAGGCAGGGAGCAATTAAGTACCCAATTCTGTCCCCAGCACCAGTGAGGGTCATAAAATGGGATTCTGTGGTTCTGAATAGTAGGACATGTATTAAATGTGGAGAATCATGACTTGTCACTGATGTTGAATGTTGGGTTGTGCTAGTGGAAAGAGCTTTCCTGCAAATCCCTATGCTTCCAGTGTGTGTGCTACTGGAACCCTCTAGCAGGGACCCTCTAGTTTGTTAGTGGTGGGTCCTTGGCACTATGGTTTTGGGGATTGCTGCTGCAAACCACCACAGATACTGTGAGCAAAACCACTTATCCTTCACAAGAGCAGTGGAATCTTACTGTGATGTGAGGGTGACCCTAGAGGACACACAATCAAGCATTCCTACGTTCATGCTCAAGTGCAACTGGAGTCTGGTACTACTTTGGTTCCGTGTAGCTATGATATTTTATGAAAAATCCT
>VYZP01046845.1:247-32337 GCA_013400635.1 Hypocryptadius cinnamomeus | reverse complement strand
TGCAGCTTATTTCAGAGTTCAGAATTTACTGCTCAGTTTTATAAACAATACTTGTATAAGCATAAAGTCACGTGTTTAAAAGTGTTGAGAAATGAGTTTATAAATATTAGGTACACAATGTAACTGTTTGACTTTCATGTCTACCACAAATCAGGTATTTGTTTCCTAGATAATCTGATGTCATTTGCAACTATCAGCCTATCCAAGAAGAAGCCATGAAAGAAACCCAAGTCACCTCCTGTATAAATATAATAAATTGAAAATGGAAAAACAACAAAACCCCAAAACTCACCTGAAGTCTTCCATAAACTGGAAAATGCATTCCCTTTGTAACCCACAAGGAAAATGGTAACTTCGTTTGCATTTAGGAGCTACACATCCAATTGAAGCTCCCTTTTTCTTACAGATATTACATTTCTAGAAATAATTTGTTTTGGAAACAGAACATTAACATTTTAAACACAAGTAAAATTACAGGAATTAAACCAATAGAAAACTTAGAAAAAGTGTAAGAAAGAATAGTAGCTAATAGATTAAAACTGTGACAAGACTAATGTGGTTTAGCTGTTACAAAGAGTAAACATATGCAGTTATTTCCCAGACTTACTGTATTGGTTTATATGCATATTGTCTTGTGACATGTAAGATAACGTACAAGTTATTTTACCAGTACCTATAGTTTATATAGCTGTAATAGGCATACACATATAGGCATCTATAATATTACTTACTTTCAGCTTCAAGCTCAGCACAATGTCATGAGGTATTATGAAAGTTTAATTCACTCTTATGTATCTGGAACTTACCCAAGGAATAACAATAGCTGCAAACTCTAGAGCTCCAGGGAAGCTGACTTCAGTTGTGGGGTGAATTGTAATGGAGCATCCAGGCCACAATGTGATCTCAGAAACATTCACTAGGCCTCAGCCTGAACCAACTGCACTGGACTAAGACTCTCTTGAGGCTCATCAGAAACACTGTCTGTTCCCAGGAACTAACAGGTATCTAATGAGCTCCTGTTTTATAACAAACAGCCTTGGAAACTTTTTCTTGCCTGAATAACAACCCAAGTGGAATAGTATTCTTGTTACTGAAATTTCAGAGAAAGTTATCAACTCAAATTGCAGCCAGGACGGAAAATTACTGTCACTAAAGCCCACTCTCTTGTGACCCTATAAACAGTGGTCCAAAGTGAGACCCTTGGAGCTCGATTCCCAGAAGACATGGGGCTAATGTGCATGTCTCAAACACTGATAACCTCAAGGCTCTGGAGCCAACCAGGGACTGCTGGCAGTAACACACAAGAACTGTTGGTGATAACCAAGGACTACTGGTATGGACACACTGTGAGAAAGAAGATCTGACTGGAGCAGAGGGCCTGGCAGAGATTCACTTGGCTCTGAGAAAGAACCACAACACAGCACAGTGCAAGCACAGGAACGTGTAGCAGAAGTGGGCATGGACTGTGGGGTAGGATTTAGGCACCCAAAGCCCTCCAACCCATTTCCAGAAAGGCCTGAAACAACAGACTGCTCATGATACCTGATTTACATAGAGGGGTGGAGAAACCTATCCCCAAAAAGGTACCCTCCACAAAGCCCAGGCCAAGTGTGTAAATGAGTAATAAAACTTTCTGACCTCTAGAGGACCCTCTGACTTTTGTCACTCCTTTTGCCCAATGAGCAAAATCTTAGGTGCTTCCTTGTCCTTAATGGTGGATCATTACAATTTCTGCAGGTTTTTTTTTTTTCCCTTGTGGCTTCCATAAATCCAATACACTTGTCACTTAAATGTAAAATTCAGGTGCTTGAATGGGCCCAGCACATTGTCCATTGGAGGAAGAAAACAAACCCCACAGGCTACTTAAAAATTACATTTTTCCCCTTGTTAATACCAAAGACATTATTCTTACCAGTTTTGCAGCTCTTTTTACTTCTTTTCTAATATCTGTGATTAAAAATCCATCTACACCTTCATCTTCTTCACCCCTATGCCAAATGCCACTTGACATCAACTACAAAAACAAATTAAGTATTTTAAAACATCCACCTACCCAAAAGATTTAAAATTACATACAGTGTGCTTGTCAAGTAAGAGAGAAGTTTAGTCTAAAAAAGCTCACATGGAAACATTTTAATGATTAAAAATCTGATATAAACCACATTTTTGTCTGACATGACAATCAGTAAAATGAAAATAAGTATTTCATAACATCAGAGTATTGTATAATACTGTAGGGCCTGAGATAGTGTATTTTGCCTTCCTTTTTGAAGTATACAGACTATTCAGATAATTGTCAAACAATTACTTTCAGCATATAAATCTTCAGAGGAAGTAAAATTAAATTAGCTTAGTTAATATGAATGACAATTGTGCTGTGAAGATAATGAAACACAGTAGGAAGCAACTGTACTGAAGTGTCACCTAAGAGGAAAAGTAATTCGCTTTAGAGATTTAAATAAACACAGAATCAAGTAACTAGGCAAATCAGAAGAGCCTGATGATAATTTAAAGTTAGGCAGCTACATTACAATCTTCAAATAACTGAAGAGTTTCACAACTTGATGCTGTTTATATTCTTTACAGTCTCATTTTATAATTTCAACATAGTACCATTTAAACTAGTTTTATCAATATTGTACTCAAATAAATGTAAGATTACATACCCAAACCAATTAAATATATTTTTCCAACTGTGAGACATTTGGCAAAGAATAATTAAACTGTCACTAATGTGCCTCTTTGTAGAACTCTTTTCTTATATAACATACACTATATTTAAGTAAAATCACAGGGCTTTGCTCATTTTTAAAAGTAGAGACAAAAAAATGTAAAAGATACTGCAATGAGCTTCCTGCAGTTAAAATACCTTTTAAGTCCAAAAGCTCAGTATTGCATGGATGACTTTTCCTACCTGTTCATCACGATAGGATTTTTTCTTATCATTTGATATGGCCTTACATAGGAGACAAAATTACCACTAACATGGTATAATGGCCTCTATTTCTTTACAGCTGCTTAAAATTTATTTAAAACTAAATTTCTCTTTCTTTATGTAACTTCAGAAAACCTCCATTCTCCTTAGTTTTTAAAGGATTCAGTATCCAAACTATTAAACCATCTACAATCAACACTCTTTTAAAGAACTTGTTGAGAAAACATACCCCCTACATTACTTCTGATACTCAACACCCACTTTAAAACTGGGGAGAAGAATTCAAATTATATTTATTAACAAACAAAAGACTTTTGTTTTTGTAAAGTAGTAATGTTATTCTAAAGACCTGCAAAAATTTAGAGTTTGAGAGGAGTTTAAGTATACCTTTAAGAATATGAGTCTTGGAAAAATGTTAAGGGTGATAACAAAAGCTGCAGGTTATATCCACAGCTTTGTTTACATTATACACTTCTACTAATTAGTGAAACTATACTAATATGATCAACAGGGTACATATAACTTAACTGAAAATTAGGACTTAAGTGTTACAATGTTCTGTGTAATGTCAGAGAATAGATCAGACAGCAAGAAATACTGAGACATGAAAAAAACCTTTTCTGTACTTTCCACACCGGGTGGGATTTTCACATTTCAAATTTTGAAACTACCTTTTTCTTATAGGATGCAATATGTTAAGTGCAAACTGTTCCTTTTGTCTTAATGTGTACCTTCATTGCTATTTGCTATGATAGGTTAGGAGAATTAATGAATTCCTTTAAATGGATCATGAACAGAATTTAGCTTTGAATAAAGGCTTATTGGGATTTACTTATTTCATCTGCTGCACCTGACAAGTACAAGCTTCCAAGGTTATGAGTTAAAGCTCACATTTCAAGCTTTGAAACAACAAAATTGTTACAAAAATGTGACAGGTTATTAGTATTAACTTCTTGTTGCACCATTTTTTTCAGATAAAACAGAAAACTCCAAGATCAATACCATACACTTACCAAACAGTAATAATGAAAAGTGAGATTGTATTCCACATAGGTCCTTTTTTCTCCATACTTTTCAGGGCAGTCATCTGTCCGTCCACAGAGAACACAGACTAAAATATAGAATCATGTTTATAACCACAGTGAGTGTACTAGAATTGCTATGGATCAGCTACAGAGCAGTAGCTTTCATCTCTTTTAATCACATGCATCTTCAAGTAGATTACTGGATAAAGAACAGTAGATATCCCTTTCCTTACTGTTGAATTTTATAATAGATACAGAACTATTTGTTCCTCCTCTAGTTACTAGAAAGAAAATACTTTACCAGCCTGCTGATTCAGGAGTGGTCTATCAGCCAAGCTAAATTCACAAGCAGACAGTGCTCCCAATTGAAACATTCTTCCCCAAACACCCAAAGAGAATTATGAAATCGCCAGCAATGTCCAGGTGCATGTGAAATGTCATCTGGTTGCTATCACAGCTTTTAAAAACATTTAACAATTTGAGACAACACTGCATTTAACTAATACCTTGAGGATTTCCCACTTACCAAAGTTTCTAGCCCACTATCATAGTTCGACAGATTTTTAACAGCTTCCCTTTAACTCCCAGTAGGTGTATAAAATACATTTACAATATTCTAAGATTAGGAACAGTCACAGTTCCTAATAGCACTGCTTCAGCCTAAGAAAGTGCTGAATGGTACATCTCAAACACAGCTCTGAGTGATTTGGCTACTAAATTCACAAGGTTACCTTCTTAAAACATCTGCAGAAAATACTATTTTAAAATAGTCTAATTACAGCAAACAAACCTACTAAAGAAGTTTTAAGTTATTTATTTTTCATTTCCTGAGACAAGTGGTGGTTCTAACACAATTTCACATAATGGTTAGGGTTGGAAGTGACCTCTGGAGATCATCTGGTCCAACCCCCTGCAAGGCAGGGCCACGTAGAGCAGGTGACACAGGACCTTGTGCAGGTGGGTTTCGGATGTCTCCAGAGAAGGAGTCCATGACCTCTCAGGGCAGCCTGTTCCAGTGCTCTGCCACCCTCAAAGTAAAGAAGCTCTTCCACACGCTGAGGGGGAAGCTCTTGTGTTTCAGTTCATGACCATTGCCCCTCATCCTGTCACTGGGCACCACTGAAGAGTCTGGCACCACCCTCTTGGCACCTGCCTCTGAGATATCCATATGTGTCAATGAGATTCCCTCTCAGCCTTCCCTTCTCCAGACTAAACAGGTCCAGCTCCCACAGTCTCTCCTCATGGGAGAGATGCTCCAGACCCCAAATCATCTCTACAGCCTCTGCTGGACCCTCTCAGGAACTCTGTGTCTTTCATGTACTGAAGAGCCTCAAACTGGACACAGAAATTTGACTATTAAATATTCACCTACTCTTCGAGCATGAATAAAACAAGTCATGACTACCATTATATATGCAGATTAAGTATTTCTGAAATTATTTGATAAAAACTTTACTCACTTTTTGTGCTTTGAACATCAAAATTATTCGTTTTACTCATCCTGAGTTCTTCTGGCTGTCTGTCATGCAAAAGAAACAAGGTATTAAATACATCCAGTGCATTAATGAACGTTATACACCTCTTTTATGTTTAACTGCAAAAAAGAGCGCATAAACTCCATGTTTAAAGTGGGATTACGATAAAAGAATATCATAATTCAACTGTTATTGTGGGAGACAGGGGTTCAGAAAGCAGGATGCAATTGTCCAGAAAAAAAAATTCGTAGACCATGAGAGATATAGCAACTTTTACCTATTTCCCCAAACTAACAAACAATACATTTTATTTCCAGAAGAGAAAATAAAGTCCAACACAACAGCTAGTTATCTACAAACTTAATTGTACTGAATAGCTCTTACTTATTTTAAGCAACAGAAATAATGGTTCACAGATAACCTAAGAAACAGCTCTGACTTCTGCTCAAATAAAGATTGTATGAATACAAAGAACTTGAAAACAAAAAAATAACTGGGTAGTGATGCGACTGTGAATATAGTCTCCACTGCTTGGAGAAAATGCAGGATCCTGGTCTAATCAGAGAAATCCTGATCCACAAAAAAGCCAAAGGGAAAAAACCCCACAAACTAAAAAGATGAGGAACCCAAAACTGGGACATGCACACAAGGGAATTTACACCATGTAGGACAATGTATTTTACATTCTGAAGTAGAAAGTAATTTATTTAGAAACAATGATCTAACTTGTATTTCTTTCAAACATCACGTGAGCTGTCCTTTACTGTGTGCCACACCATGCACCCTATCCTAGCCCACTTCGGAAAAAAAAAAACCAGAACAACCGGAACCAAATAATACCTAGTTTCTTCACCACAGCACCAAGATGATTATTCTTTCTCAGAACCCTCCCAGGATCACATCTGTAGATCTTTGACTTGCCTTCCCTTAGGAAGCTGAAGAAAGCATTACCTAAGTTCTGCAAGCCAGAATCAGTGATGGCCTGCATCTCCAGGCTGGAACTCAGGTAGGCAGACAACTCCCTCTTGCAGGCTGAAGCGAACAGGGAAGCAGCCAGTAACAAATCCAAGGGTCAAACCAGAAGCCTGACACACTGCCAACTATCCCTGGTCCGGCATTTACAGTTTTGATGACTACCAGATATCAGCTCCAGGAACAAACTTTAGGCTAATTCAAACTATTGTAAATAAAGCACTGTAGCAATTTTACTGGAGACCTAGGGAAGGAGGCATATTGAGAAAGAAAAAGAAAGGGAGGCAGAAGTCTCAGGCACAAGGCAAGTGCCCTATGCCACTGAGAACCAGAGTAGTTGCACAAAGGACCTTGGCCACAAAACGGTCTAAAAAGAAAACAAACCAAAAAGCACCACCACTAAATTAGATGAAAACGTTCCTAAAGACACACCACCCTGATAGTCAGATTAAATGACTACTTATTTCCCAGAAACACACTTCCCTTTTTCTAAATAAAGAGGAATAACTATACTTAATCAGGTACAGAGAGAGCAAAAGACCCAGAGCTCACACACATTCCCCGTCTTCAGGATCTCCCCAGGATGATCGCTATCGGTTTCACCGTTCTCACACTCCTGCGGTAATACAACAAATAAACTACCTACACACTGCCACATAAGCTTTTTTTGGTAAAAAGCCCTACAGCTGGACAAAGCACATAGGTGGCTGGAAACAAGAAAATCACCTTCCCACATTTCCTTGGCTCCAGCAAAACAGAAAGAAAAAAGAAAACACTACACCACCCCCAATTCCCTCTACTTTTCTCAAATTCTTTCAGGTATGTGAACCCAAAGTTCGAATTTACAAGTTAAAAGATACGCGGATCAACCATTGAGGCCCCCTGCATAAGTCCTCTGGGGCTTTTCACGGGAACAAAGCAATTCCGCGTCCGTCTGTTTGCAAGGCAGGAACGACCCCATTATCGCCCAGTGTCTGGAAACCCGGTGTAAATAAAATGCATCTACTTTACATAAACAGGCTAGAAAAGTCCTCCCAGAGTGTGTTTTGCTACATTCTGTAATTTTTTACTGCTCCATAACGTAACGCGTTTGAAGAGTCTTTTAACTAGAGACTGAAAAAGAAAAAACAAATTCAACCCCAAGAGGCACGGTATCAGGCACACGTTTTCCCCAGCACAGAACAAAGGAAGTCTCCCGAAGCCACCTGCGCACTCCGAATGTCCAGACAGTGGGACCTCCATGTCAGCCCGCGGTCACTCCCCGGAGCCGTGTCCCGAGAAAGTCCCGTCCCTCGGCACCCAGCCCCGGGCGGGCCGCCAGCGCTCCCGGCACGTCCCGAGGAGGGAGCCGAGGACGGGGGTTCAAGGGCCGCGCTGCCCCCGCGCCTCGCAGGGCTCAGCCGCCACCCCCGCCCGGCACAAGGGCCACGGCAGGTCCTGCCCGCCCGCTCCCCTCCCGTGCCGCACTCCGCGTCTCCCGCTAGCGCGGAGCAAGAAGGAGCACGTCTGGTTAGCGCTCCCGGAGCTCCTGCCGCTCCGAGCGGCGGGAGCCAAGCAGCGGCGGCTCCCCAAAGCACGGGCTGGGAGGCTGCCGCACGTCACTCCCCGCACGGCGAAGGAAGGGGCTCCCGCCTCCCTGCCCCGGCAGCTCACGCAGCCCCGGAATCGCCCCGGAGCCCCGAGGGCGGCACTCACCGCTCGGACCGGACCGGGCCGCACCGCGCGCCAACCGACGGCCGATTCAAACCCCAACATCCGCCCCTGCCGGAAGCGCGGCCCACCCCGCCCAGCGCCCCTGCGGCCCCGGAACACCGGGCAAGCCTCTTTTGGAGCAAAGATTTACCTGAGGAAACAAGAAGTTGCGTTTTTTGTAAGAAATACTTTTTTTTTTTTTTTTTAAATTTCTGTCTCCTGCAGCTTGTTCTCAAGGGGCCTAGACTGTCACCGCATCAGGCCGTGCTGACCCTTTTTTCCCCATAGCTGCAACGAAATGGAGTTTCTCAGTGAAGTTGTGTTTGATGTTTGTGCTGATGTTTTTCCATTGGAATGCCACTGGTGGGGCACCGCGGCACAAGGGAGTTCATTCCAGCGGCTTTGGGATTTGGGGAGTGCTCCTCCCCTGCCCAGCAGAGTCGGAACGCTGCAGTGCGAGCTCCATTCGCTGGGAATGCCGAGCGGGTGTCAGCTCAACAACACCCGCGCCCTGCACGCTACCGAGAGCGGCTCGCCGCTCGTCCCCGCCCTCCCCTGCCTGGTCTCTCCAATACCTTCTCCACACCTTTATTCCCCCTGGTAACCTGGCTGTTGAGCCCGAAGTCTCTGCCGATCCCCAAGCCAGATCCCAGATGGCTTGCCCTGACTGGAAATTCTCTGGCTGCACACAGGGGCGGAACAGAGAGCTTGTCTGGAATCTGGAGTTGGTTAGGCAGGTGTGGGGACCCGCAGCTTGTATTCACTCAACTGGCCCCATTGTCCCACTGCCTCTCTATTTTCCTGTGCTTCTTCACCTATAATGTACCTTCATCACACCCGTTCCCCTAAACATCCCGTAACGCCTTTTGCGCCTTTTGCTACCCTAAAATACCCCATAATGACCTTGTTCTTTCCTGACAAATATGTGATCATCTTCCCCCCTCATAAGTCAGGAAGTTCCAGCTTAATCTCCATGGGACGGAATGTTTCCGTCAATGGCCTTTCAGGGACCTGGTCCTTGTCACAGTCTCGGTTGCCTCCTGCCTTTGTGTATCTGGGGCTTACCTACTTCTGTGTCTTGGCCAAGTCTTGCATTGTTAAACAGCTGTTAATCCTTCCACTCTGTACTTCTGAAAAGAAAAGAAGGATGTCTATGGATATGAAACAGGGTGAAAGGTAGAGAAAGACAATTATAGGTAATTATTTTCTTCATTAAAAAAAAATTTAACTTATTATGTTGATTTTCCTAAATGTACCACAGTATGGTGAGTGTCCCATTTTATCCAATAACCGATGACCTACCTGCTATCCAGAGCAGCTGCCATTCTCCTTCATGGATTCAAATGCACATTTTCAAGAAGTTTAGAGTAATGCTCTTATCTGTACCCTGTCTGGCTTGCTGACTATTCTAATGTGTATATCAGGAACTGTCACACTGCCAATGGAAATGATAAGCCTTAATGTTGTATTTTGAGAGTCTCATCCCAGTCTGCCACATTCTGGGTCTATCTGTTTCAAGTAATGGTGTACAGAATAAAGGATGTTATTATTATACTATCTCCATCTTTTGTAATATATGACACTATTTCTGGTATATATTACAGAATATATTTGCTGTATACAGATATGTATGCTGTATGATTCCAAATACAGAATATTTCATTTTGGTTCAGCTGTTAAATTCTGTTAGAGTTATGAAAATTATTATTATTATAGTTATTATTGTCATTATTGTCATTTTTCTCAGTCAGAAATCAGGTAGTACTACCCATAAGAGAGAAAGACCTCTAAAGGAAGTATTAACATTTGAATGTATCTGAGTGTTCTCCTGGGTTTTATGAACATTTCAATCATGGACTTATTCTTTTCTTCTGAAGATCACAAAGCACTTTAAAATTATCTTTCCACATGTGATGACCAGCTATAGCTTATATATCTCTGTTTTTTTACTTCATAGTTTGTTGAGATTATAAGTTGTTAAAAAAATGTAAAAAGTTTTTCCTTTTTCATCCTGTGTCAGAAAAATTTCCATTTCTCTCAATCCAAATGATCAAACTCTAGACTGTAGATGTGAATGTGCTGTTTTACTTCAATAGTTCATGTTGTGTTTCGTGTTTAAAAGCTGCATTTAAATATCAGCTAATACTTGCCTTGCAGAAAGCATTTTGTAGGATAGATTATTGGTAATGCTGATGAAATGCTTTTGATTCAGACACTTATAAAATATTCCAAAAGAAAATTGTATTCGTTTTTGCACAGTAAGTAGCTTTAGAGAAAATAGTTAGTTAGGAAAATGTTTTGAAATTTTACTGCCACTTAGGTCTCTGAATGCTGATGCCTTCCAGTGTTTCTTAAACCCTTAAGATAGGTTAATGTTTCTTGAGATGTTTGTTTGAGCATACAAATATTCAACATAATTTGTGAGATAAGTAGCCTTGCTTATGAAATTTCTAATCCACCTCAGGCAAACATCTTACTTATAAAGGTAAAGTAGAATAGAAAACATTTTCTTTGAGCATTTATATAAATATTTATTTTAAAGGTGGACAGGGGTTGTTTCTTTAAGGGCTGGTATTTTCTGTTTAATTTATTGTGGAAATCTTCTAGGTTTTATAAATAAGCAGAATTGAGGAAACTTAGGTGAAATCTGCTGAACTAAAGTTTTTCAGTTGGACAGACTGTAGCCAGCTAATTTGTTCAGTAATAATTAAACAAGAGTGGAGCGAAACAGTTTACCCTAAGCAATCCAAGAAAACTCAGATGAGGGAGCAGTCAGTGGACACAGAAATCAAACAAAATTCAAAGCTTAAAATAATTTAAAAGTGCATGTTAGATGATAATTTTTTTTTTTAATTGGAAGGTTTCTGTCTGTTCTCAGCACATTACTTCTGCCAAAATCTTATGGACAGCCTTACTTAAGAGGTGATTAATACTAGTTTGTCTTTCTTAGTCTAGGGCTTATGCTGCTCTTCAATAAAAATGTCAGAAAGAGGCCCAGACTTTGGAAAGCATGGAAGCATTTGGAAACATACCCCTGAATTGTCATTGAGGGCTGACCACCATTCAGAGTTGACTCTATATTCCTTTTACCTAATATCCAGTCAATCACATTATATTTTCCTTTCATAATGATGCCCTGAATATTATTCACAATTTTTTACAGATACAAGGACAAATCTGAAAAGGAATCTGCCCTTACAAAAATGAATTGTTGGATTTTAAAAACATTTTTTAAGACATTTGTGTTTAACTGTGACAATTGAGATGCTAATTTTGCCTTCTCAGGCAGTGGTGAATCATCCTTCAGTGCACCCTGCAAACATTTTGTTTGCATCAGACCCAGACAAGGCAGAAATACATGTCCACTCCCACATGAAACGACTGGTGTACCCCGAGGGTGTGATTGTTCTTCAGCACAAATACCTTTGAATTACATATGAATGAAGATCCCAGCTCCAAGATCCAGAGTGTCTGTTTGCATCTTTATTGATTTGTAACAATTAATCTCTTTAAAAAAACATTATATGCTAATATAGGAATTTCACCACAAAAGCTTAGTACTGAAGTCTGACAAAAGCAGAAGAAAAATGTTGATGGCCTCAATGATTGCTCTGCTGATGTATTTTACTTCAGTACCTATGGGGTTTTCGTGGACAGATTTTGGGGGGCTGGGGGTGGCTACAGAGGTGGCTTCTGTGAGAAGCTGTGAGAAGTTTCCCCATGTCCTGCAGAGCCAATGCCAGGTGGCTCCAGGATGGACCTGCTGCTGGCCAAGGCTGAGTCCATCAGCAATGGCAGTAATGCCTCTGTGACAACATGTTTAACAAGGAAAAAAGGTATTGTGCAGGTGTTACACATCTCTGTGGCCAAAGAAAAGCCGAGTGAGAAAATGTGAGAGGAACAACTCAGCAGACACTGAGGTCAGTGGAGAACGTGGGACAGGAGGTGTTCCAGCTGCTAGAGCTGATTCCCCTGCAGCCCATGGTGAAGACTATGGTGAGTCAGGCTGTGCTCCTGCAGTCCATGGAAAATGCACACACAAATGCAGAGATCCTCCTTCAGCCTGTGGAAGAGACCCACACTGGAGCAGGTGGACGCCCAAGAGAAGACTGAATCCTTTGGAAGCCTGCACTTCAACAGGCTGGCAGGGACCTGCAGACCTGTGGAAGGAGTCTTGCCAGTTTTAGGAGCTCTCCAAATACAGGCCCAGTCTCGTTTAGAAAGCAGACATTGTTTATTCTGTGCTGGGTCCAAGGTGGAGGTTTCCACAAATCAAGCACACCAACTATCAAAACTTTACTATTTATCTATTTTACAAGCCAAAGGCATTAATGTTTATTAGCTATAAATGACATGGTTCTGTTATTAATTAATATTCTATCTTCTGTTGGTTAATGATTCTTTTGTCTTCTCATGCTAATTAGTCTGCATACTCAGTCTTTCTTGAGTCAGTGGATTTCCAGGCTTGGTGGTCTGTGAGTTGCTGGCTGCAGATTTCCCCCTGCTGGAATTACGGAATTACGTTTTATTCAGTTGGAGCTGATTAAGCACAGTTGCTGAGTTGCAGTTTTATTAGTTTCTACTTTATCTTGGATGTTCTGCCAAATGTCCTTGTGGCCCATTAAATTACGAATTCTTTGTGGTTCACCCTTCTTCCTAGATTTTGTTTAACCTCCCTTTAGGTGTGAGCTCACTAGATCCTGTCGAGCCCTAAACCTTAACAAGGTGAATATGTAATTTGCCTTTCTAACACCTGGACATCACTTAGATCTTGCTTTTGACTGCTGTTTCACATATTGAATCTTTGTCGTTGGTTAGGCTTGAAAGTATGCAAAGATCAAACATCAAAGAACATCCTTTCTTAAGAAAATTTTTACATATTCCACCTTTTGCAAGAATAAGGCAGGACCCTATTTCATAACCCCTTCTCATTCCCTGTGACTCTCTGGGCAGATTGTTAACTTTTTTTTGTGGCTCTTGAGATGTCAGCATCAAGAGGAGCCCACACTGGAGCAGCTTTCCTGTTAGGACTTGTGACCCTGTGGGGGTTCCATGCTAGAGCAGACTGTTCTTGGAGGAGTGCACGCTGTGGGAGGAACCCCACGTTGGAGCAGTTCGTGAAGAACTGTAGCCTGTGGGAAGGACTCATACTGGAGAAGTTTGTGGAGAACTGTTTTCTGTGGGAGGAATCCCATGCTGGAGCAGGGGAGGGACTCCTCTCCCTGAGCAGTGGCAGGAATTGACTGAAACCCCTATTCCCTGTCTCCCTGGGCCATGGCAGTGAGTATGGGGAGAGGAGATAGAACCCTGAGTAAGGAGGGACGGCAGGGGGCAAAGTGTTTTTAAGATTTGTTTTATTCTCATTGTCCTTCTCTGCTCTGATTTGTAATAAATTCAATTAATATCCCCAAGTCAAGTCTGTTTTGCCTGTGATGGTGTTTGGTGAGTGATCTTGCCCTATCCTTATCTCAACTCATGAACCTTTTATTATAGTTTTTTTTCCCTCCCCTGTCCAGTTGCAAAGGGGAGTAGAGTGAGAAAGCAGCTTTGGTGGGTACCTGGCATGCAGTCAGGAGCAACCCACAAGTGAAAAGCAGGAAGGTATCAGGGAGGTCACAATAGCTACCTTTTGATGCTGCAATTAAGAGTTCTGTGGGGGAAAGACCTATGCACTGCTCTTATGAAGTTCATGGATAGATGTCAGGAAAATATCAGATGAAGTAAAAACAGCCAAGCAAGCATCATTTGCTGGTGACAAATGAGTCTGAGTCCTGATTTTTGTATTTGTTACCAATGATTTCTTTTGTATTTATACAGAAAGGAAATTTGATCACAAACCTCTCTATTACTTCTTCTCAAGGGCTTAAATTCTCAGCTCTGAAATGGCTAGACAAACGGAAATCTTGATGGTTTTAATGATGATGATATATTCTGCACCTGACTTGGGCTGTGGTGCACTTACATAAGTGTTCTGTGTTTATTTTACTATCCTCTAAGAATTCTTCCTCTTGAGGAAGACCTGTTTTGGAGAACAGAAATAATTTAGATTGAGATGTTGTCTCATAAGTGTTATCTCATTGCAGAAATTTAGAGCTGAAATTCACTACCACAATCCATGACTATCCAGACTTCTCACATTCTGCAAATTGCCCAGGAATTAGAAAATTGGCTGGACAAAAGATTAAAAATAGCAGGTGATTACTTAATTCCTGGAATACATTCTTTTATTGAATGACTATCAAGGGAAAGCAGCCTTTATTATTTTTAAAAGTACAAACAGTTACAAATAAATAATTTTATTATAAAATGGATTGTTTTTAAACTAGAGACATGGAAAATTATTTCTATTAAAATTCTGCTCAGACATTTTTCTTTTCTCTAAGATATGACTGTAATAGGAGAAGAAGGTTCTGATATGCAGCTACAAAACCACAGCATCAGAACTGTGTATTGGGGATCATCTCTATGGTATAATTTAAAAGGGAAATAGAAAAGTGCCAGTACCTGCAACTGCAATTTTTAATACTTTAACTATGTTACTTACAACACTGCTACATCACTTACAATGAAAAATACACTTACTGTATTTGTTTCAAGTACTGCATTTATTTTGTTGATCTACATCTTATTTATAGATACCAAATATTAATCAGATACTGCAGAGGATGTAACTCTATATGCTAATATTCTAACTGACAGATCTCTTAGGCTGCAATTAGCTCTTATTAAGATCTGAAGTCACCCTGTATCTTCATTACTTGAAAATTTGAAAATAATTTTCCTCTAATTTTTTGTTTTGGTAATCATATGTGAGAGATAACTATTCTATGAAATTCCAGCATTTTTAAAGTGACTAGCTATGGAGTCACTCTCAATTATCTAGGGATTATTTAAAGATGCTCTTTTCATCCATAGGTGTTGATAAGGACAGCATGTAGAATCCTTCTATTTTGTCCTGGAAGCAGTGTACTGAACACTGAACATAATGTCTTGGGAGAACAAGTGTTAGTAGCTAGAATTTCTTCAATCCAGTGATTTTTCACTAGTACTCTTGTCAAAGAGAAGATGGGTTTGAGTGGGATGGGGTTTAGCTGTAGAGATTCTGTGAATCAACTCTGTTTGAAACCAGCAGAGGGGAACTAAGCTTCTTTATTGACATGTACTGCTTATACTGCTTTTAGGATAGCGCTGTGCTTGCCAAGTTTACTTCTTCAAAATGTTGTGTCACCAGTGAATGGTTTCAACATTCAAATTTTAGCTCTGAAAGCCCATTTCACTATAGTGTTAATCCCTCGCTCAGCATCATAGCTCTTTTGGCTGTGCAGACTGTGATTGACAGGGTAGCGTTAATCAGCTCAAGCTAGAGTTGAACTCCAATCATCCTGCTTATGGAATGATGCTTATTCCTATCAGTAGTTGATATTTTCCTCATAGCTGTGGACTAGTTCAAAATTTATTGATACCTTTCCAAATTATTAATTGGTAAGAGTGTTATGTATTTGATTTTACATAGACTAGAACAGTGACATTTTTGTTGCCCTGTTATGGAAACTCTGCATATGAATACTGTGTCTCCTTTCTGATGTCCACTATATTGCTACAATTTACAAGTATTGTTGTAAAATCAGGAATAAAAGGTAACTTTTTTGATGTCCACATTCCCCCAAAGCCCAAAAACTTCACAATGTTAAAATCACTTTTCTCTATAGTTCCTTAGATTCTGATCACTATGGACTTAATTTTTCTTTCAATGACCCTGAATAAACATGTGGCTTTTCATATCTCAAACTTCTCTATCAGACTTACATTTTAGTTGTTATATAAACAAGACTATCCAAAATTATTTCATCTGGGTTAAATGCTTTTGAAAAATTTTTGAAAAATTACAGTTTGAAAAATGTTTTTTAAAAATTGCAGTTATTGCCCGGGAGACTTGATCTGTTATATAGTTCTGTTTGTTTGTTTGTTTTGAGTTCTGTATGTGTGTGTGTGTGTTGGGGTTTTTTATTTTCTGGAATAAGGTAGATCATCAGTGAGTTGTGGTGTAAATTTCTTCATGCCATGCTGCCACTTTGATTAAATTGTACATTGTGGGGGCTGAGTAAGCAGAACATGTTCTGAGGTCTGATTCTTTATATTGTCTCCGCATCCTGCAAACATGGTTACTTGTAATGGCTAACATGGTGGCTGCAGTGATATGCCTCCCTCCTCTAAGTTGTGAAAAGGAAAAATACATCTTCATTTAATTCCTTTTTATTTCATTCAGAGGACCAGCCACCAGTAGCCTACCAGTAATCTGAGGCAAAGATATCCAAGGAGAAAAATTGCCTCTGTCATCCTGGTTCTCTGAGGGACAGCCTTGTGGCTGGGAAGGCTGAGGCTCTCATCCATATTCTGCCAATTGCCAAAATTGTCTCATTTCCCTCCATTTCAGCTTCCTTAACTATAGGGTATTAAAAACGATGTGGCTTTCTGTGCAGTATATTTTGAGCACTGTTCTTGCAAGAGATGTGGGCTGATTTTCTTGATTGTTGTTTTCTGTTGTTGTTTCTTGACTTGTAACAAATTAAAATGAAGGTTTAGAATTGATTTCTCTACTGAAGCAGTTGCAAGTGAAAAATTACAGAAAATTACCACTAGATGGAGTCAATGATTTTCTAAATTATTCTTCATAGCTCAAGATAATAGAGTTGCAAAATTATTATGATCACTGAGTTAAGTGGAAAATGATAATTTAAGTAGCTCACCTGTATCCTGTTATAATTGCATTATCTGTTCTCTGAACTTTAAAATTCTATGATTTTTCACTTCATGTTAAAAGATTTTTTACAATTTGATGCTGAATAACAATATCTTAATAGAATTCTTTATCAGTCTTACAACATCCTGTATCAGTGCTTACTTTCCCCATTCATGTCTCTAAGTTGTTCTTATGATTCTCCTCCATTCTGTCATTTCACAGGGTAAGTTCAATTCTAGTGGTTTCATCCTTTTTATTAATTAGAAATTGATAAGTAGGGTGAATTGCCAGACATAATTTTTAGTTCATGTTTAACTAAAAAGACTGTTATACATTGTTCTGAAAAGCAGCTTGGATGTCATCAACAATCATGAAATGCCAGTTGTTAAGAGTAAGCTGTGCTAAATTTACAAGCACAAAGATTATTCTGTTTGGACCTGCAAACTTCACCTTAGACCAGGATTATTGCAATATTTTTTTCATGTTGCATTACTTAGTACAGTCTAACTTCCTTATCTGAAGATAGCTAGCCAGTCAAAAATGTCATTCAATTTTATTCTGTAAAATAAAACTTGTTTTCACTAAAGAGTTGTCCAGATGTTCCAGCTTTCTTCCTATGGGGCATTACTAATGTGTTATCTATGAAAATGTGCAGGATGCACAACCATTCTCAACTTCATTTTCTAATGTTTGTGTCCTGCAGTCAAACTCATTATGGTTGTCTTTTGTACAAAATGAAAAAAAGAGGTAAGATTTCCCTTCAATATTTGACTACTAGTAACAGGCAGATTTTTAGTGATTTGTTGAAGAAACAATTTCTTGGAAAACAAATACACGATAGTACTTAATAGAAACTCTTTCAGCTCCTAGTGAGTATGGTCACTAGTTCAGAACTCAGCACTGAATCTTATCTAATACAGACAGCTCTTACCTTATTTTGTTTCTTCTGATAATAGCAAGAAAAAATGTAACATGAATAAAAAATTTCACATTACAATTAATGTTTCTGTTACTAGGCAAATTAGTTAATGCCTTCAGTGTATTACTTTTACACAACTTCCAAGAATATTAATTTATACTAATAAAGGAAAAATTAATGATACCAAAAGAGAAGATAAAAATTTTGGGTATGTATAATATATAGTGAAAACCCCACACAAACAGAAAGGTATGTGTTATTTAAATACAATAGAAAAAAAAAATCAGAAAAGTATGATTTTAAAATGTATTCCTCGCTGTAAAAACTCAAAATTTTAAGTTTTAAAGAAAGCAGATAGTTTACATATTTTTAAAAAAATTATCCTCATTGTAAAGTGGTACTGAAAAGAAATTAAGTGATTTATCTGAATCCCTTACTTGCTTGGTTTTCAGCATCTTGGATTTAGTGAAAAACATAGAACTGATGAGGAAGAAAAGAAAACCAGATGTTTTTATTCCAAACCTATGCTTTGTTATATTTCTAAAACCTGACAGATAGTCATATTCAAACCTATCTATAGGTAACTTTTTCTATTCATGTTGCTGAAAGCAGGGCTGAGAATTTATCTTAATTCTGCTAATTATTTTTTATAGAATCATTGAATATCCTGAGTGGAAATGGACCCACAAGGATCTTCGAGTCCAGCTCCTGACCCTGCACAGGACAGCCCCAAGACCATGTCCCTGAGAGCACTGTTCAAACTCTTCTTGAGCTCTGTCAGGCTGGTGCTGTGACCACTTACTTCCCTGGGGAGCCTCTTCCAGTGCCCAGCCTCCTTCTGGATGAAGAACCTTTCCCTAATATCCAGCCTCTTTTGGCACAGCTTCAGGCCATTCCCTCGTGTTCTGTCACTGTCACTACAGAGAAGAGGTCATTGCCTGCCCCCTCTTCCCCTCACAAGGGAGTTGTACCTGCAGTGAGGTCTCCCCTCAGTCTCCTTTTCTCCAGGCTGAGCAGACCAAGTGACCTCAGCCACTCCTCACATGGCTTCCCCTCCAGGCCCTTCACCATCTCTGTTGCCCTCCTTTGGACAATTTCCAACAGCTTTGCACCCTTCTTATTTTGCAGCACCCAAAACTGTCCCCAGCACTTGTGGTGAGGCTGCCCCAGAGCAGAGCAGAGCAGGACAATCCCCTCCCTTGCCCGGCTGGCCATGCTGTGCCTGATGCACCCCAGGACAGGGCTGGCCCTCCTGGCTGCCAGGGCACTGCTGGCTCAGATTCAGGTTCGGTTAAGTATTGTCGAAAACACAATTATTTTTCAGACTATATTCATGTTCTCTTAATCAACCTCTGCCACAGGGCTATAGGCTTAAAAATATAAAGTACGATTTGTTTCATACAATGTAGCAAAGACTTTAATAGTTTTTGGTATCTTTTCATGTCTAAACAAGCAAATGGGTTTATAAAACTGTGTTGAATAAAGGTCACACACTAACAAATTAAATGGAATATACCATATAAGCTTAATTTTGTAAAGTTTACAAAGATTATTTTTAAACCATATGTAGGCTGAGAGTCAGCTATATTGTGCATCTGATGATATAGTCATCTCTTGGGATAATCATTATCCAATCAATTACAGAACTATACTGTATGGTTTTGACGTGTTTGTTTTACGCATTCATAGCTGTTATCAAGAACTTTAATGGCTTACTAACCCCCACTTGTGAATAAAGCTTTGTCTTTTGTAAAGGTGGCAGGATGTGGCAGAATAGAAGCAGTAAGAGTTTTTACACCTCCTCTTGTCAGTCTGAATGATTCACTAGTCATGGTAGGCTCTATGCTCTATATCAATACAATTAAATAATCAGTACCTGTAAGTTAAATCACTTCTCACACCCACTAGTAAAAATATGACAATAAAGCTATTCCCACTATAGTTTTTTGTCTTTTCATTGAAAGTACTTGCATATAGTTTAGAGACTAGCGCTACAAGACATAAAAAGATACCTAAAACTTCTTCTCTGTATCTAATAAGCTAAACAGAAGAAAAGATACATTTCTGTAGAAGCGCAGTATGTAATTTTTCCAGGGACAAGACACTGAGAGATGGTAAAGTATCTTTTGTTTATTTAATTGTAGGCCCTGTAAATGTCATTAGGATTCTAGACAAGTGGTATTTTGGACTTGAGAATCAACTGTGTGATGCAGTAGTCATAAAATGAGCAGATAAAACATTTTTAAAGAAGTGAAGTATTGGTTTAAAACTCAAACTCATTCAGTAGGAGGAAGGTGCTTATTTCTATGAGTTGCCTCGCTAAATCTTCTAACAGCCTGGATTGAATCTTGACAGCTCAAAAGCTCTGCTGAATCCATATAAAACCTGTGATCCCTATATTAGATTTCCTTTAGAAACACAGGGAGCAGTGAAAGTTTTTTATCTAAAATGAAGTTGTTACCAATGTAGTTGCTATAAAGTAAAAAATAACTATGATTAATAAGAGTTAGTGTCTCTGAACTTGTGACTTTCTCAATCTACTCCCAGCTATATTCAGGTGCCATGAGAAGTCCAGCTCACTGTCTTTTTAGTTTTATTTTAATAGTGCCTTAAAGAAATAGTGAGAAAACAATAAGGTTAATCTCCATGGGTTTATGTTCTACAAAGATTCATGCTCTAGTGGTGGCTCTAGCTCTCCAGCCTTGGGCTCTCTACAGGTAAAAGATAACTCTTACCTTTTGTTGTGTTTGAGTAATGAGTACCTAATTAATGTAGTTGAGCCCTTTTGGCATCATCAGCACTGGTTTACGAAATAAAGCATTTTCAGGGAAACTCTTAAGTAGGAAATTTAGATTTTCAATCTAGACAGATAGTACAACACAGCATTAGTATTTTAATACTGCATGTGGCATTCAACATAAAAAAGGTGATTATAAATATTATATATATTATACATTGCCTTTTGGTAACTTATGTTGTAATTTTAATGGAAGGAGGATAGTGAAAGCTTTGAAGTGATGCAACTGGCCATAAGTGAGCAAAGACTAGAAGACAAAGAATTTCAAGATATCTTTTTGTAGTAATGTTTCATTTAGTCTTGTAGACTCTTATATATAAACTCATCACCCCAGAACTTTTTAGTATGAGAAAATATCGAAAGTCTCCTTTGAGGAAAATATTAAATTTGGCTTTTCATGCATTCTGTCCCTTTGACAGGTTTAAACTGAGCATAAATGGCTAATTAAAAGGCAGATGAGTTTCTTTCTCATTTTGCAGTTTCTTGAGCGGGGAAAGTATTATATGGAGAAGTTACAGAGCTGAGCAACAAATTTTTGAGGAATACATCTTGACAGGCTCATTTTGTTGGCTTGCAGTGAAGTGACTGCAGACTTCATGTACTGAAATCTGAAAATAAACATAATTTGGCATTTTTCCATGAAACTTAAGAAAGTTACCTTTATTTGATAGTATAATGCAATGCTATCTTAGAATGCACAATATGTCTTCACTATGATAGAGTCATAGGAAGAGGAGTGGANAAAAAAATTATCCTCATTGTAAAGTGGTACTGAAAAGAAATTAAGTGATTTATCTGAATCCCTTACTTGCTTGGTTTTCAGCATCTTGGATTTAGTGAAAAACATAGAACTGATGAGGAAGAAAAGAAAACCAGATGTTTTTATTCCAAACCTATGCTTTGTTATATTTCTAAAACCTGACAGATAGTCATATTCAAACCTATCTATAGGTAACTTTTTCTATTCATGTTGCTGAAAGCAGGGCTGAGAATTTATCTTAATTCTGCTAATTATTTTTTATAGAATCATTGAATATCCTGAGTGGAAATGGACCCACAAGGATCTTCGAGTCCAGCTCCTGACCCTGCACAGGACAGCCCCAAGACCATGTCCCTGAGAGCATTGTTCAAACTCTTCTTGAGCTCTGTCAGGCTGGTGCTGTGACCACTTACTTCCCTGGGGAGCCTCTTCCAGTGCCCAGCCTCCTTCTGGATGAAGAACCTTTCCCTAATATCCAGCCTCTTTTGGCACAGCTTCAGGCCATTCCCTCGTGTTCTGTCACTGTCACTACAGAGAAGAGGTCATTGCCTGCCCCCTCTTCCCCTCACAAGGGAGTTGTACCTGCAGTGAGGTCTCCCCTCAGTCTCCTTTTCTCCAGGCTGAGCAGACCAAGTGACCTCAGCCACTCCTCACATGGCTTCCCCTCCAGGCCCTTCACCATCTCTGTTGCCCTCCTTTGGACAATTTCCAACAGCTTTGCACCCTTCTTATTTTGCAGCACCCAAAACTGTCCCCAGCACTTGTGGTGAGGCTGCCCCAGAGCAGAGCAGAGCAGGACAATCCCCTCCCTTGCCCGGCTGGCCATGCTGTGCCTGATGCACCCCAGGACAGGGCTGGCCCTCCTGGCTGCCAGGGCACTGCTGGCTCAGATTCAGGTTCGGTTAAGTATTGTCGAAAACACAATTATTTTTCAGACTATATTCATGTTCTCTTAATCAACCTCTGCCACAGGGCTATAGGCTTAAAAATATGAAGTACGATTTGTTTCATACAATGTAGCAAAGACTTTAATAGTTTTGGTATCTTTTCATGTCTAAACAAGCAAATGGGTTTATAAAACTGTGTTGAATAAAGGTCACACACTAACAAATTAAATGGAATATACCATATAAGCTTAATTTTGTAAAGTTTACAAAGATTATTTTTAAACCATATGTAGGCTGAGAGTCAGCTATATTGTGCATCTGATGATATAGTCATCTCTTGGGATAANACCTTTTGTTGTGTTTGAGTAATGAGTACCTAATTAATGTAGTTGAGCCCTTTTGGCATCATCAGCACTGGTTTACGAAATAAAGCATTTTCAGGGAAACTCTTAAGTAGGAAATTTAGATTTTCAATCTAGACAGATAGTACAACACAGCATTAGTATTTTAATACTGCATGTGGCATTCAACATAAAAAAGGTGATTATAAATATTATATATATTATACATTGCCTTTTGGTAACTTATGTTGTAATTTTAATGGAAGGAGGATAGTGAAAGCTTTGAAGTGATGCAACTGGCCATAAGTGAGCAAAGACTAGAAGACAAAGAATTTCAAGATATCTTTTTGTAGTAATGTTTCATTTAGTCTTGTAGACTCTTATATATAAACTCATCACCCCAGAACTTTTTAGTATGAGAAAATATCGAAAGTCTCCTTTGAGGAAAATATTAAATTTGGCTTTTCATGCATTCTGTCCCTTTGACAGGTTTAAACTGAGCATAAATGGCTAATTAAAAGGCAGATGAGTTTCTTTCTCATTTTGCAGTTTCTTGAGCGGGGAAAGTATTATATGGAGAAGTTACAGAGCTGAGCAACAAATTTTTGAGGAATACATCTTGACAGGCTCATTTTGTTGGCTTGCAGTGAAGTGACTGCAGACTTCATGTACTGAAATCTGAAAATAAACATAATTTGGCATTTTTCCATGAAACTTAAGAAAGTTACCTTTATTTGATAGTATAATGCAATGCTATCTTAGAATGCACAATATGTCTTCACTATGATAGAGTCATAGGAAGAGGAGTGGAAAAACTAGAGGGTTTTGGGACAGACAATGTTAGTATTGCTACATTATAGAATGTACTTGGTTGCAGGAAGCTTTTTTGCTCATGTAGAGCAAAAGCAGAATTTTGTGCTGATATTAAAACTAGCACTTTTATTACAGAGTTCACAGCTAATTTTAAGTGATTAAGGTGGAGTTAACATATCTGATAGATTAGTGCTGGAGGATATCTGCAGAGTAGACAGTGCAGCANATGTTAGTATTGCTACATTATAGAATGTACTTGGTTGCAGGAAGCTTTTTTGCTCATGTAGAGCAAAAGCAGAATTTTGTGCTGATATTAAAACTAGCACTTTTATTACAGAGTTCACAGCTAATTTTAAGTGATTAAGGTGGAGTTAACATATCTGATAGATTAGTGCTGGAGGATATCTGCAGAGTAGACAGTGCAGCATGGGTTACACCAAGACTGCAAAGAGCCCCTATTGCCCTGCTCCCTCACATTTTCTGAAGCACAGTTCTGTTATGTGTTTTTTAGTGAAATACAGGAATCAACCAGCCTGCATCCATGATGCTTTCTGAGACTCTTCTAGGGACCAAGCTATTCACATGTATGCTGTAGGTCTTCAACATGCACTAAGCCCTTCAGCTCCTGTGAAATATCATGCAAATGCAGGTATGCTTAAGTGGCCTTTGTTCCTCTACAAATGGATGTATGGTATTGTTCTGTAGTAGAGTTAGGTGAAGGAATGGTAGAAAGGATCAGATAAGAGGAGAATGCTAAGAATTTTTGTTCACGTCTATCCCAAAAAGTACTTGGTGGTATTTCAGAGATGTCTCAGCTGAGTTTATCAGCTGTGCTTCCAGACTGGCACAAAGATTCACAGGTTCTTCATGTCATCTGCTGTGACTGACCATACAAATTGGGATAAGAGGTCTTGTGGTAAGAAGACTCATGACAAAGTAGGGGATGGCCTGGAATGCCAGAGAGAAGGCTGATGTCTGACTTTTTTTGTTGGTTCTTTTCTTTGTTGTGTGTGTGTGTCTAGAAAATTGCTCTTCCCAAAATCGATACTGATGGTAGGCTACCCTTTGACACCCCCTGAGAGAAGCGAGGGCAAAGAAATCTGCCCAGTTTGTCAGCTAATACCTTGCAAAATGGCTTGACAGATACAAATTGTACTTGAAATATGTTCAATTAACCATGACTAATAAAGTCTGTGTGGTTGGGTCGGCTATAGATATGAGAGATTGTTAAAACAGGTTATATGGAAAAGATGACAAAATGTTCTGGAGCGGCGGCTCCGGAGGGCTGGGGCAGGGGGCAGAGGCTGTGGGAGGTGTGGTGGTGGCTGTATGGTGAACCACTCAGGCCATGCATGGGCAGGTGTGGCAGGCCTGCCTGCAGTCCTGAGCATCCATTGTCCTTTGGTTTGTGACAATACTGAGCTCCCCCTGGCAGGTATGGTGGCACAGCTGGTCCAGGGCACCAGTACTGCAAACATGGAAGATAACGGACTGTAATTGGTGAATTTTGTGAGTGCTGGGTAAGTCGCAGTGAGTATTTGTTTTCTTTACATGGGTAACATCCCATTTCCCAGAGTGGTTTGAATTGAATTTTGGTCTTGGGACAGTTTTTTTGAACATTTGTCATGATTTTTCCAGCATTAGCATAAGCAGCATTTACATCAGAATGTGACTCATATCAGTAATTAGATCCTTACTCACACAGCTTAGTAAATACTCTGCTTATAATATTTAAGTCAACTGTTTCCTTTCTGAGACAGAAAGAGTACTTTGAAGAGTTCTATCATGTGAATTCTAATTCTGTTTTGTAAATATTTGAAGTAATTCCTCCACTTTATTTATATATCAGGTATTTTCCCCAATGATTTTCAAATTCGAGGAATATCCTTGTATGTTTGAGACATATTTTGCCTGTATCTCTTTGTCTTTTTATTTAACTGTTTACTCAACACTTAATATAAATAGAAGGATACAAATAAAGTTTTAGCTGTAGTGCTGATTGATGAGTTTTCCAAGAGAAAGACATCAATGGCATTATATGTTTTTAAGATGCACAACACTGGTGATATTTATGAACACATGGTAGGTGTGCATAAATCAGTATGTTTGTGGCATTTTATTGAAGAATCCGAGGTGGGTTGTCATGGTGATTAAAAGCTTCAAAATGCTATTTATTGGTATTAGTTTGATGGGCATAAGGGCATATTCATTCTGCTACACTGAAACTTTTGTTGTAAAAAGAGCTACATTTCTACCTGTATTGCAAGGGCTATTCTAGCAGAGTAAGTAAATAAAGATCCAATGAACGCATTGGACTTAAAGAAAAGATACTGGTTTATATTTTTGATCAACATAACAGTTTTTGTTTTGAAGCCATTAAGGAGGTTGTTTTTTAAATGTGTAGTGTTTCAGGCTATTTATAAGGTAGCAGAAAACTGTCAACTTCTCCAAACCTCTCCACCCCACAAAGAAAAAAAAGTGCTGGTAACTGGTAAATGAAAGTATTTTCTTAAGATGGAAATATTATAGAAATTAAAAGCATCAAATATGTTTTGCTGGTGTTTGCCTTTACAATAGCATATACTGTATGTGAAAAGCTACTAAATTTCTGGTGCTTTTTCCTTAAGTAATTAGTAAAAAACACTTATAGACCAGTTAACCTTGTTAAAAGCAATGTTGTTTTCTGCATGAGGTCATTGATGTGTTGTCATTAGTATGGTTGGTTTTTTAACAATTAAATCAATGAAAATGCTGCAACAAATGCTGCATACATACACAACATCACACACACTCTGAATGAGTAATACAGTTTTCATAACAGACTTGAAGTGATTATTATTAACTAGAATTATATATATTTATATTTAAACTGACACTACAGAATTCTTTTGAGTCTTGACAGATCCGTGGAATATTTAAATGGAGTAATTGTAGTTACCAGACCTCCTGGGACTAACCTGCTGGAAAGAAAGTGACATTTTTCAAAGAGCAAAATGAATTTATAATGTGGAAAAAAGCTAAAAATGAGGTTATGGTGTGCCTGTTTATAACCATTCAGGAGGAAAATATGTTTATATGGAGTTACTAATATACTGTAGCGATATACTTCATTTGCAGTTAATTACAGAGGGGCTTTGCATATATCTTATTGGGTTCTATGTTTCCTGAAATAGAATAAGCTATGCTGAAAGGAAGCTTTTCAGATATTTTATTTTTGGTGCATTCATGTTTAGGAGTTGATTCTCTGCTATTTGTGTTTTCACCAGGAATAACTTTACTAAATTCAATATATTCTATGGTAATAAAGAAAAAAAACATCCAAAAGTGAAAAATACTAACCTCTCCCTCTGTGGCACAAACTACTTTGGATGAATCACACCCTTTCACTTATAACTGCCAGGCATACTCAGATTTTCAATTAGGGAAGTTTTTTTAGTGGTAAACGCTGCCTGCTGAGCTTTCCTGAACTGAATAGAATTACAGAATCATCACATAATTTAGGTTGGAAGAGAATTTTTGAGGTCATCTGGCTCCACTCAAAGCAGGATCAACTTAACTAGGTTACTCAGTATCTCGCCTGATTGAGCTTTGGGTGGTGGCAATGCCACAACTTCTCTGGGAAACCTGCTCCTCTGTTTGACTATGAAGAAAGCATTTTTCCTATGATCTAGCTGAAATGTCCCATGTTGCAATTCATGCTGCCAACTGTAGCATGAATGGGGTTGTAATAGTGCCCCATAGAAGGAGTTTGGCTCTGTTTTTCCTCCTGGCAAGCAGTTGAAGACAGCAAGAAGATCATTAAGATCTCCCCTTTGGTTATTCTTGGTAGGACTGAAGGAACCCACCTCTTTCAGGCCCTCCCTGTACACTGTGTGGCCTGGTGCCTGGCTGGTACACACCACCAGTGCCCGTGGAGATGGCTTCTTGCTAAGAGCAGAACTAGAAAAATTCAGGATTAAGTGGAAGGAAGTGGTTTCAGAATAAGGAAGTGACTGAGACATGAACTGTTCCCTTAGGAACATGTGGAGACCTTAGTATCCTTAATATCAAGGGTATGTCCAATGCAACAAGTAATGCCATCCATGAGCTGGCAAGGAAAACTAAGCCATAAGAACCTATGAAACTGAAATTCAAGAGAAACATGGCATTCATGGGTGTGGAGTGACTTTAACCAACATTCTGCCTATGTACTCTGATACTGCCTACAGCACAAATAAAAGTGGGCCATGGTGGGAGACAGCTATGTCTTCCTGCATTATAGCATTTTCATTTAATTATGATTTTAAATGATTTTAAATTTTAATTTTAAAATGATTTTTTAATATTACATACAATAAACAAGATATTAAAAAATTAATTAAACATATTTATTGTATTTTCTCACCATCTTTCTATCAGTCAAGTCATCAGGAATAATTTTCTTCTCTTAAATGCTCCAGAATAATAAATTGATAATACAAGATCAAGATGAGGTGAAACACATCTGACCTTTCTCTGTTACATGCCATTTAGCAGCTAAAGCCTGAAGTTCTTACCATTGCTTTTACTGTAACTATGGTTATTAGTTAATTTCAACTGCTATTACTAGGAAAAAAAAAATCTGCCACTCTTTTCAGCAGAAAAATGTCTTCTTTTTTTTTTTTTTCCTCAGTAGAATCATTCAGCCTTTGCTGAAAGCTACACTGAAAGGTAATGTCCAGAAATAGTACCTGCTGCTATGCTCTTTAGACTCTTTCTCCCCTTGACCAGGCAGCAAAAGAGGATTTTAAAAACATGCATCTACACTAATAATTGCTGTATTGAACCATGCAACTTGTAAATAAATAAAAGCCTTTCTTTGCAAGACATTTGACCAAATATTTCTTGAAGGTAACAACATGCAGTTCCAATTACCGAATGACTACCCATTCCTTGAAAAGTAACCATGGTAAAAGAAGAGTAAATAAAGGGGAAAAAAACCCCACAAGCATGCAAAGTTACCTGTAAAATATTTTACTCTGTTCTTACACTATCTTGTGTCTTCATCAGAGTAGTGTCACCATCTTGTAGTTGTGCATTAAGCCAAGTGTATAATGAATAGTTCATTCCCTTTCTTAGCTTCTCCTCAGGGGGAGAATTAAATGTGCACTCTTACATCCTGTTTTGGTGCAGTTTTATTTTTTAATTTTTAGAAGATTTTTGCAGAAGGTGCCTGAATTGCAGAAAGTTGTCAGAATGAAGGACTCGGGGGACAGAAAATTATAGAGCAGAACATTATTATGTATCCTAGTAACTATTCTTTTAATCCTGTCTCAGCCTATACAACCACAGAGGTGCAGAAGGAGGAATAAAGGCCTATTACCCTTATTTCTCAAATCTGCATGTGATTCTGCAAAGCAAGCAAGCACTGAAAGGCTGAACTTCTGTGAGCTCTGCTGGACAGAGGCATCTTCTTGCTGTGTGGAGGAAGGTAGGTAGTCATTCCACCCACAAAGCTGTTCTGCAGGTTTTGCTCTTTAGGAGCTACACACAGCAGGGAAAAAACATTTTGGAAAGGGGTCTGGACATAAGTCTTTGCTACAGAAGGGATATGTACTACCTACCAAACAAGAGGTGTCAGGTGTGTTTCTGAGTTCCTCTTGTTTGAGGCCACTTTGCATATATATTGATTCTTCATTACAGATGAGAAGCTGGACAGATATAGGAGTCAAAGAGTTGAAGGCTGTATAGATTTCTGCAAAATGTCTGCATGCCTAGCACCTATATAGTAGAGAATTTTAAACAAGATTTATGCCTTTTCTGTATTTTTTCTTTTGGATTTTTGCTGTGAAGGAAAGGGAACACTGTAGCAAAACTAAGTAGAATCTTGAGATAAAACTTAAAAAATGTCTCCTTTTCCCCACCTTATTATTTTTTGTTTTGCTGAATATTGGGTGACTAAAAATACAAGGAAGAGAGGGAAATATTTCCCTAATATGAAAGAGAGAATTACAAAATGAGCATTCAACTTGAAGAGAATGTCAGGGAACAACAGTACCTTATACTGCACTCTGAAAAATTGTAAAAAGTACAAAGGTTCATAACATATTGTAAAGAAAATTCTTTAGAACTTGCTCTGTTATCTTGGAGGTAACAGACACACCATATGCTGTGTCTGGCAGTTGCTATGGCAACTACTTTTAAAATTTAAGCATGGGGAAGCTATTGCCTAAAATCTCCACAACTTGGGGCCAAATCTTGCTTGATGCTGAACACCAAGGGAGAATAAAAAAGATAAAAAGGAAATACTAAAATATCTTTCTTGTTGGCTACTGAAATTTTGTCTTGAAATCAATGCTAAAAGAGATTTCAAGTCATGGAATCCTGAGGACATTGAAAAAGAGAAGAATGGGATGATTACAATATCTTAAATTTAATACCATGCAAACTGTTTGCAATTAAAAATATGAAAAACCTATTTGTTCATTGAGGCATTTTACATAAAAATTATGATATTTGTATGACAGTAATCTGTCAGTGTTTTATGCAATTGAGAATTCTTGCTTAGAAGTTAAAGATTAGGAAATTTTTGAAGGAAATAGCTGGGAAAGTAGTAGATTTTCATAAAATGATAGTGCTTATTAAAACTTAACAAATACAGATTTATGTCCTTGGCAAAAATAGTTTTAAATATAAATAATGCTTGGACTATCACACCAGCAGCCTGCATAATGCACTTCTAATGCAAAAGAGGCTTAAAATATTGAATAACGATGCTTCTAAGGAAAAAGCAGTATAAATGAAATTAAGATACTGTTGTTCTTCACCTAAAAAGGTCTATTAGACCATGGTACAATGAATGCTGTTATAAGCAAGATCGGCACTTCAGTAACTGGATTTCTGTGATTAAACTACATCACAAATTCTATCTTGCTCACATGCATCCTAGACGGTCTCCTTGAGAGTTTGCAAAGGTGGGACATCATTCAGCCAGAAAACTATACTGGTGTACTGTAGCTCTTTACAAAACTACCCATACAAATTAAACTTGTGGCTTGGAGTAATTCAGTAAATGGTCTGGCCCAATGTCACTGAAATTGGTGGTGTTCTCTCTATAGATGTCCCCAGACTGCCTGAAGCACTGCCCATTCTGCTTACCTTAGCAGAATGGTGGCCCTGTGCAGGGCCTCCCTGCCTTCAAGGGGTCAACAGCTCCTCCCAGTTTTGTATTGGTGTCAAACTTCCTCTGTATCCCTTCTAGTCCTGCATCCAAGTCACTAATGAAGATGTTGAAAAGCACAGGGCTGAGGATGGAGCCCTATGGAACCCCCCTAGTGATAGGTCACCAGCCTGATGTNNNCTGTGAGAGACAGTATCAAAGCTTTACTGAAATCTGAAAGGATTACTTCAACTGGCTTCCCCTGATCAGCTGGGTGGGTTACCTTGTAATAAAAGGAAATCAGGTTTGATGAACAGGAACTTCTCATGAAGCTGTGATCAGTGACTGTTTTGTCTTTCAGCTGTTTCTCAATGGCTACAGGAAAATTTTTCCATAACTTCACCAGGCACTGAATGCGACTGACAGGCCTGTAGTTTCTGGGCTCCTCCTTCTTGCCCTTCTTGAAAACTGGGATAACACTTGCCAGCTTTGAGTAAGCTAGGACCTCTCCAAGACCACTCAAAATTGAGAGTATGTTTTTTTTTCAAGATCCAACATCTTGCAACATTGCAGGACCCTTTTTGCAAGAAAGTGTTATTTATCTCAAGTGTCCTTTTTTCATGCTGTTATTTCTCACAGGGCTGAGTCTCTAAGTCCTCCCTCCAAGATAATGAATTCTGTGAGCTGTGGCCGTCATAAGCTGCTATGAAATTATCAGTGCTATTATAGACAAGATAAAGATTTAAAACTTAAACACTGGTTTAGGCACTAGTCTACTCAGGGCTCTTGCAAGTAATTATTTACATTGTTAAGAAAAAGATGTGTTTTAAATGCACTCTGTTCAGCTACAAGGATCATTATTCTATCTCCTTGCTTTGTCTGCTGCTCATTAATCAGTGCCCCTTAATTTAACTTCTTGAAACATTTTTTGATGGACAGCAGCAGTAGAAGAGGTTGGTGACCAGCTCCTTCTCCTCTGTTCCCTGTCCACTCACATTTGGGCCTGAAAATCATTGCCGTGTCTGTGAGAAAGACGGGTCTTGCTGACTGGTTGTTCCAGTTCATGGCCTCTGGCTCTATCCCTGTAATGTCTGTCCTTCTAGAAATATCTAATATTTGCTTGACAGACCATTTCTCAAGGGGATGTGCATAATTTTGCCAGAGATTTGACAATTCTTCATGGCATGATAAGATATTTGCTTGCAAAAACTGACTTGTTGCTGAATAGACACTAAGGCACTGATGTTCACAGTATAGCTGATAGCCGGTGGAAATGAAATAATCTGTATTGACACATTTGGAAGTTTCACATCTTTTTCCACTTAACATGCTAACGTGATAATTGCTAGACTGATGATTTTTCCAGTGACACGTCTCCTTTTGTCAATATTTAGACC
Organism: Hypocryptadius cinnamomeus; assembly: GCA_013400635.1. Classification (NCBI taxonomy): domain Eukaryota; kingdom Metazoa; phylum Chordata; class Aves; order Passeriformes; family Zosteropidae; genus Hypocryptadius; species Hypocryptadius cinnamomeus. The sequence continues at coordinate 467 of VYZP01046845.1, read as the reverse complement.
TGTGTATAGAAAACTTATCTATCACACCTGGCTAATTTTCACTTAATTTAGAAATAAATGAAACATATTTAGTTTGCAGGGTTAGCAGAACAAAATGAGGTTTTTATAAACATTTTTCTTGAAACATTATTAGAAGGATAGGAAATTATAATGGCAAATGTATATAAAATCTGGCTCAAATGAAAGTATATTCTAGGAAATTATTTTAATGCTTAAATAA
>VYZP01046839.1:2005-14443 GCA_013400635.1 Hypocryptadius cinnamomeus | reverse complement strand
AATGTCACCTCCTGCACTCCTGCTGTTCCCTTGGGAGCCCAAGCAGAGCTGGCAGCCTGCATCCCATGGAAACATGGAGATGGCAAGGCTGTGCTGCCAGGAAGGTGCAGGACACCTCCAGCTGGCCCTGGGGACACTGTGCCAGCCCTGGGGAGCAGCACTGGCCGTCCCCCCAAGCAGGACCCGGCTCCTGAAAACCCCCAGAGCTGGAAGGAGTTAAAACCCTCATTTCTGAGGGATTTCTCCCTAATCTGTGCACATGGCCCAAGGGATCAGGGCTGTGGGTGGTGGTGCAAGCCTGTGGCAGTGTTCAGGCCCTGGGCCCAGCACCTGACTGCCTCTGCAAACCCTCTTAGCACAGCACTTTTCAAATTTAATTAAGAGGCTCCCCTGACGGGCTTAAAGCCGCTGCTGTGCCAGCCCCAAAGCGCTTGCAGGAGCCTGACAAGGGCAGGAGGGAGCAGGGACACTCAGTTTGAAGAGTTTCACCCAAACCACAAAGCCACAGCAGGGACTGGGGGGGGAATGTAAAAAAAAAACCCAACAAAAAACCAAACCCTGAAGGTGATGCTGAGAGCTCGGGGTCAGATTCTTTTCTGCAGAGGTAATGGGGGAAGAGGGAGGAAATTCAGGTTAATAAAAAACGGGATCTGGTGGTTAAAGTTTGCCAGCCCCGAGGATGTGCTCAGCCTGAGCCATGGGGCTCCCAGGGCAGGGCTGGGCTGGCACTGCCAGGGCACAGGGCAGCCCTGCAGGTGGCAAAACTCCTGGAAATCCCCATCCCTCCTCACCTCCTCAGCCATCCAGGGAAAAATCACAGCAGCAGCATGCCCTGGGTTAACTATAGAATGCTTGTACTTAGGACAAGAATTATATCGTTATAAATCAAGTGTTATATAGTTATAAATATGTACTTTTATATATAAAAACACAAGTATAATATATATATGTATACACATATATAAATGCAAGTATAATATACAAAAATACAAGTATAATATATAGAAATACAAGTATTATATAGTTATAAATCAAGTATTATATAGTTATAAATAAAAATAAAAATACATACAAGTATAATATACAAGTATAATACATCTATAGATACATATATAAATACAAGTATAATATATAAAAATACAAGTACAATATATAGAAATAGAAGTATTATATGGTTATAAATCAAGTATTATATAGTTATATATATATAAAAAATATACATATATATATAAATACAAGTATAATATACAAGTATAATACATATATATACATATAAAAATACAAGTATAATATATAGAGATGCAAGTATTATATAGTTATAAATCCAGAGAAGTTTTGTATCACTTCCCTAGATTTCTCCCCATTCCAAACCACAACACAGCACTATTCTCATATCTCTCCAGGAGAATTTCTCCCAGGAAAAGCAGCTCCATCCAGGCAGGGAGCCGGGTTTGGCAGTGTAAAGGTGAGACCCTCCAAGCACCACCCAGGAGGAAGATCCCAGCTAGCCCAAACAGCGTCTGAGTTCCCAAAATGATCCCCAGACCGAGCTCCCACCTGGAAGTTGTGCCAGGAGCTGCAAACTCAATTACCTGCATGACAGCAGCTCCATGCCCTGACTTGAAATTTGAAGTTCGGGGTTGAGGAGTTTGGGTTCCCGCCCCCCCAACCCCATTTTTGGCTACTTGGCAAAGTTCCCCCAGCAGGAAATTCGGAAGAGAAACAGTCTCAGTGTCAATAGTGCCCCGAGCTTATTTACCCAGGGCTATTTGCACGAGATAATCGCTCACAAGTGTCTCACCTCCTCCACTCCAAGTGATGTCATGGAAGTGGCATCCAGGGCAGGAGCCAAAGTGAACCAACATAACCCAGGCCCAGCAGGAAATGGCTCAGGAGCCTCTCCACGTGCAGGGAATGGAGCTCCCCTTCTCCCCAGGGCTGTCCAGGACTTGGAATCTGCTCCCCTTTTCCCTGGGACTGTCCAGGACATGAAATCTGCTCCCCTTTTCCCCTGGGACTGTCCAGGACATGGAATCTGCTCCCCTTTTCTCCAGAGCTGTCCAGGACTTGGAATCTGCTCCCCTTCACCTGGAATGGAATCTGCTCCCCTTTTCCTCTGGGACTGTCCAGGACATGGAATCTGCTCCCCTGGGCTGTCCAGGACATGGAATCTCCTCCCCTTTTCCCCTGGGTTGTCCAGGACATGGAATCTGCTCCCCTTTTCTTTTGGGACTGCTCAGGACATGGAATCAGCTCCTCTGGGACTGTCCAGGACAAGGAATCAGCTCCCCTTTTCCTTCTGGACTGCCCAGGACATGGAATCTGCTCCCCTTTTCTTTTGGGACTGTCCATGACAAGGAATCTGCTCACCTTTTCTTTTGGGACTGTCTAGGACATGGAATCTGCTCCCCTTTTCCCATGGATTGTTCAGGACATGGAATCTGCTCCCCTTTTCCCCTGGAACCCACAGCAGCAGAGCACTGTTTTGTATACAACTGAACACAGCTTTTGTAGGAGAAAAATATAAATTTAAAAAAAAATTAAAACTTTGTATCATTTCCAACAAGCAGAGCCAGCAGGGTCCTGCTTGGAGGGGACTCCTGCACCTGGATGGATTTCCAGACCTCATTAAAACAAGGACAAGTGGGAAGATGACGTTCCCTCCAGCTCCTTTCAGCTCTTCATGTTCCCAAAAGCTCAGGGACCACAGGGACAGCCCTGCTTGGCAGCCCTCAAAAAGAACCCTCTTGCCATTTTATCCCATTCTTTAAACAACTAAAAGCCAAGAGGGAGGTGGAGCCTGGGGGGGTATCAGACGATTAAATATCCCCAGCAGCCCAGAGAGAGAAGAGCACAGGAACAAAGGGGTGGGGAAAAAAAAAATCTGCTTTTTATTATTAAACTATTCTCTCAAATTTCTAATAAGCAGGTTGAAGTTTAAATTACCAGATCTCTGACAAAGTCAGGATCCAAACAGCTCAGGAGCCTGCAGATAACAATCGCCTTGCCCCAGATCGCTTTCAAGGCCCTTTCTGCCGAGACAAAGCTCCCATTCAGAGGGGCACAGGCACCTCGGGGCTTTGGTTTCCCCCAGCCCTGGAGCCCCAAAGGCTCGGCCAGGGAGGGAGGCAGGTCCTGCACCTGCAGCAGGACACGGCACAGAAAGGACCAGGAATGCTGGAAAACCCAGGATCCACGGCAGCCCGGCCCCTGGGAGTGCAAGCTGAGCCCCCACTCCACACAGCCCTACAAATCTGCCAGATTTGGGGGGAAAATGAGGGAATGAGGAGCCCTGAGTGCTCACAGAGCTGCCCCACGGTTTGGGTGCTGGGGAGGATAAAGCAGAGCCAGAGGATGTGCCACAGCTTGTCCCAGGTGGGATTAAAGCTGGAAGCATTCCTGGCCCGGGAATCTGGCAGGAAGGATGTACCAAATCCTGATCATAAAAGTTCTGAGGGAATGGAGGGGAAGAGATATTTGATAGTGGATGGGGAAGGTGAGACCGGGCTGGGAGAAGGGGCAGGTGATAAACACAGAGCACCTGGGCAAAGAGCAGTGAAATCTCCATTTCCAGCACCACAGATGCATCCAGATCCCAAATGCACAGAAGGATCTGCAGATCCCACAGCTTCTAACTCCTGTGTCACACTTCCTCTGGTGTCTGTCCCAGCTGGCACAGGGTGACAGACACGGACACCCAACCCCACTTCCAGCTGGGCCTTTGCACGTGCCAAACCCATTTGCAGCTCAAACCCATGGGTTGTGTCACCACGGGAGCCTCGAGGAGCTCCTGGTGCCACCAGCTGCTGGGCAGGGCTGTGTCCCAGCTCCCCTCAACCTGTGCCCCCGGAGGCACCAGCAGCGGCGCTAATTGCGGTTAATTAAGCAGGAGCCAGCTGGGGCATCCTGGCTCATCCCTCGGGATCAGCTGGCAAACACAGCATCCCCTTCATTCCCCAGCACGGGAATTGAGGAATCTCCAGGAAATGCCATCCCTTGCACCCTCCCCTCGCCCCCGGGCTGCTCCCTCTCCCTGCTGAGGAGCAATCTGCTTCCCGTGGGTGCTCCCAGCTCCCCCTGCTCAGCTTTGGGGCCGATAATTCCAGCTGGAAAGGCTCCACATTCCGAGCTGCCCTCCCTTGCCTCTGTCCCTAAAGCAGCAGGAAGCCTGGCAGGCTCACCTGGGGCAGGTGAGCTCCCGAGGGATGCTGCACAGCCAGGGGCGCTGCCAAAACCTGCAGGAATTTCCCTCATCCTTCCTGGGAATGTTCTGTCCCACCTGCCCAGCAGCTCAGGCAGGTGCCAGCGAGGTGAAGGACAAGAACAAATCAATATCCCCTAAATCCTCTTCTTTGGAGGCTGGAATTGAGGCTGAGTTTCCTCCCCCACCTGGTGAGGAGCCCTGGAGGGGCCAGAGCCCAGCATTGCTCAGCCTCAGGGTGCTGTGTCCCACCTCCTCTACTTCAGCACGCAAGAAAACTCCCAAAAAAGAGGGGAAATGTCCTGAAGCAGCATTTGGGATTTGGGACAGCTTCCCCAGGGACACGCTGTGCCCAGGACCTTCCCCCCTGCCCACCCCAGTCGTGGCTGAGAGCGGCTCCAGCAACCAGCCTGGGAAGGCAGAGGAAGGAGATTTAATTCCTGCTCTGCCAACAACCATAGATCACCCTGGAAAAACTTCCCCCACACCTTCCCGGCCCAGCCTGCCGTCACAATTCCTCTAATTAATTCAGGAGAAAATTAATTACAGCAGGATTTGCGGCAGCACAGCATCTAATGACCGACTCCTGTGCTCCAAAGCAGATCATCCCAGCTCCTGTCTGCGCTGCCAAACCCGGCCCTGCCGCCTCCCCCTTCCCAGCCCAGCACAAAGCCCTGCTCTAAATTAGGCAGGGAAAGAGTGGCTTGGCAAAAGCGAAGCAGAGCCCTGAGGTCAGGCCCTGAAAAACAACAGCGGTGCCTAAAGAAACGCCGGCGTTAATCCCGTCATGCTTCCGCCAAAGATTCCCCTTTTCAAGGGTTTTCTTCCTGGTAAACAAAGTTCTCTCCATTGGGCTGTGAATTTTAGGACATGGTTGCTTGGTAATGCCAGGCTGCAAAGCAGGAGGTTTGTCCTGCAGAGGGTGGCTCAGGGTTTAGTGAGGAAATTCGAAAGGAACTGGAATCTCAGGGCAGGCAGGGCTGATCTGCACCACAATTACTCCGACATGAAGCCGAGTTCTGCTCCTGGTAATTTGGGTGAAGGTGCTCTCCCCATCCCTCCCCTGCTGCTGGCTCTGCCCATCTCCCCTTGCTCCTGAGGAATTTCCCAAAAGTTTGTGATGCTGAGTGCCCAAAGCTCAGGATCCCCCTCTCCCACCAAAGCCCTGGCTGCCCCAGGGCACTGCCCCAGCCCTGCCCTGCATCTGCTCCCCCTCACCCGGGGGCTGGAGGTGCCACCTCCCTGTCCCTGGGGTCACTGCACCATCTCAGCCCCTCCACACCCACGCTGGCACCCGCAGCCACCCTTGCCCTGCCAGCCCCTGCTGCCCCAGTGCCAGCCAGGACACAAAACTCTTCCCGTTCCCAGGGAGCAGCTCCTCCTCCCAGCACCCTCACACTGCTCCAGGGAGGACGAGCTGGGGCACCAGCCAGGGTGGGGGACGAAGGAAGAGCAGGAGCTGGGAATGCTGGAGCCACCCCAGTGTCCCTGAGCATCCCCCAGTGCCACCCTCAGTGCCCCTGAGCACCCCCCAGTGCCATCCCAGTGCCCCTGAGCATCCCCCAGTGCCATCCCAGTGTCCCTGAGCACCCCCCAGTGCCACCCTCAGTGTCCCTGAGCATCCCCCAGAGCCATCCCAGTGTCCCTGAGCATCCCCCAGTGCCACCCTCAGCGTCCCTGAGCATCCCCCAGTGCCACCCTCAGTGTCCCTGAGCATCCCCCAGTGCCATCCCAGTATCCCTCAGCATCCCCCAGTGCCACCCCAGTGTCCCTGAGTGTCCCCCAGTGCCACCCCCAGGAGGATGAGGGGGTCACTGAGGGTGCTGCACCCACAGGAGCAGAGCTTTGGGAATGCTGGAGCCATCCCAGTGTCCCTGAGCATCCCCCAGTGCCACCCCAGCAGGATGAGGGGGTCACTGAGGGTGCTGCACCCACAGGAGCAGAGCTTTGCACAAGCCTGGTGCAAGCAGCGAGAGGAGCACTCCCTGTGCCTGCCCTGATGAATCCCAGCAGGTTGCAGCAGCTCTGGGAGCTCAGGAGGACACGGAGATGTCCAAGATGCTCTTGGCCCCACAGCTGAGGCCCCTCCACGCCGTGGGCTCCCAGCAGTGCCCACGAGGAGAGGCCAGACTGGCAACCAAAGGGCTCCTGGCAACCTGTGAGGAGCAAACAATCCTCCTGAGCCCTCCTGAGACGGGTCAGGAGCCTCTCAGGGCCGGGCTGGCACAGCCTCCACTCCCAAACCCCGATCCCACTGATTCACAGGCAGCTCAGTGCCCAGATCCAGCTGGCCCAACTTCAGAGCATCCACCGAGTCTGAGCGGCTCCTGGAGATGCCACATCTGCTCCCAGCCCTGCAAACACCACCCTGGGCACCCAGCACCCAGCCCCTCTCCTGGCAGGAGCAGCCCAGCCTGGGCACAGGGCTGGCACGGCGTCCAGCTGCCCCAGGGAGCCTTTTGGGGAAGGGTTTGTTCAGCTCCTGGCTGGCCCTGCCAGTCACACTCAGCTGTTATATAATCCATGAGAAATGCCAGTGCCCGAGTGGCACTGCCAGCAGCCAGGCTGGGGAGGGCACAAAGCTGAGCTCCAGGGCCACCCCAGCAGCAAAAATACATTTTCAGCCCTAATTTATCCCCTGCTCGTGGCACAGACGAAATCTGAGGGGATCAAAGCAGGCTTGCACTTATTTCAGCCTCTGAGAGCTCCAGTAAATTTTTGACGGTGTGACTTTGCCCACGGTGAGGAGACACCTCCTCTCCAGAGGCAGAGGTGTTCAGAGCATCCTGCTCCCACCTCCCCCCTCCCTCGGTCCATTTTTCCCAGGTTTCTGCTGGAAGGAGCACAACCAGGAGCAGCAGCCCAGAGCAGACCTCAGGAAATTTGCATTTTATCAATATTCCCACTCCAGGGAAACCAGCCAAGGAAACTGCACAAAGTTCCAGAAAGGGCCAGAGGATGTTACAAAGTTACCTTTAAAGCTGCTTGGAATTTTGGGCAGTGGGGGTGTTTTTCATTATAAACAAAAAAAATCCCAAAGCAAACCTAACTCATGCACAACTCAGCTCTTCACCCAAACTGTTTCTAAACCTGGATTTGAATAAAAACGTGATAAGATTTATAGGGAAAACAGAAGGGATTACACCAGGAAAAGCCTCTCTCCCCTGAGAAAATGAGGGCTGAGGGTGCCCCCACAGCCTCCAAGCAGCTCTGTCCTGCTCCAAAAGCAGGCAGTGAACCCCAACACCGCAGTGGGGAGCCCCGAAGGTGGCAGGGAGAAGATAAAGCCCCAGCTGTGCCTCCTGCAGCCCCTCCAGCACCCCCCAACTCCTCTGCCTGTTTGTTTTCCCAATTTCTCCGCAGCAAACCAGGCCAGTTGGAAAGAAAAGGAGTGAAAAACAGAGAGGAGGGGGAGGGAAGGAGGGAGGGAGGGAAGGAGGGGGAATTAACTCTTTGCCACCGCGCTGTCCATCTCCAGCAGATTTTAATCCTGCCACAGCAAGGTCAGAGTTGAAGCCTGGGCTAAAGGGCTTTGTTTTGTCCTTGGGAATTGCGTGTGACCAGCGGCAGGTCGGGGCCGCGGGCTGGAGGAGGCAGAGCCGCAGCCCCTGCTCCGAGAACCAGCTGCTTTTACCTCCCACATTTCCAACGCCTCACCCTTGAAACTGCGGGGTTTTCGCTAAACTGTTTCTTTTGTAGCGTTTGAAAGTTTCTTTTCAGCTTTCTCCTTCAGCGGCCAGGGATTTCAGAAGTGTTCTTTGGGGGCTGGGGAAAGATTAAACCGCGCTGAAGGAGCTGAACGCGGCTCGTTTGACTCCCAAAGGACGCTGAGCATGGAAAAGGCTCCCCCCGAGCCGGGCAGAGGCTGCTGGAGGTGTGGGCCGGGAGCAGCAGCTCCGGAGGAGCCTCTCCCACCCTGCCCCGGCTGCCAGCGCACCCCCAATTCCATCAGAGCGAACTCCGAGTGCCGTAACCGCTGGCGCAGCAGCGGATCCCCGCCGGTCCCACGCTCCCCGCGGGCAGAGCGCGCATCCCGTTCCCATGGCAACGCCGCATCCCGCCGGGATGGGAGGGATGGCGTCATCGGCCTGGCAGCCAATGGGAGCCCGCCGAGGTGATGTCATGGCCGCGCCCCCCCGGCCCCACCCGGCGGGAGCGACCCCCGGACCCCGCGCGGGTGGCACCGGCCGGGGACACCCCGGGGGACAAACCCACCCCGTCCCACCGGGGCTCTGCACCCGCAGGGCTTCAGCCCTTGGAGATTTTTGACCAAATTTTTGTTTTTTCCTTTTCTCCCGAGCTCGGACAGAGGTTGGGAGCGCCCCAGGCTGGGCCCTGCCCGAGGTGATGCTCTCGGACGGCACAGCCGGGTCAGGAGCTGGAGCAGAGCAGGGACAGGGAGAGGCCCGATGGCACCAGGAGGGACACGAGGGTCCGCTCGAGGCCCTGCAGGGAAAGGAGAGCACGAGAAAACGAGCAGGGGGAGCAGAGACGCTGCTAGGCAGCACTGGGAGCACACTGGGGAGGAGCTCAGCAGCGCCAGGAGGGCTCTGGGTCGCGCAGCTGGGTGACAGCAGTGTCCCCTCGCTGCTCCCCTGCCTGGCGAGGACACGGGTGACTCAAAGGGTGACAGCCCTGAGCCCAGCCAGCGCGGAACGCTCGGTTCCATCGGGCTTTCCATTAACCCCGGCTCCTAAAAGCCTCTCCAGGGAGGGCCCCGTGCCCCGCTGCAGCCGCGGGACCCCCGCGGCCCCGGGTGGCCGTGACACGGTGCCAGCAGCGGTGTCACGGCTGTCCTTGCCCGGCTCACCTGCTCAAACACCCCGAGCGTCACTCCCGCCCCACGCTGTTGCCAAAACTGCGGCTCGGCCGCTCCCAGAGGAGAGCAGGAAAACCTGGCCGGGCACTGGGGACGGGTGGTGCCACCCAGCCCCTTCAGCCACGCCGGGGGACAGAAAAGTGGCACCTGGAGCCATTGCCAGGTGCTGCTCGGAGGAGGCACCGAGGGCAGGCAGAGCCCCAGAGTCCAGCCCAGCTCGCCCCCAGGAAGCGCCGCTAATCGGGGCATCGGCAGCGCAGGAATTTTATCACCTGGGGACAGCTCCGGGCAGGTTTCTCCTCGTCAGCCCCTGTTTATCAAACACCCGGCCTGGCCGGCACAGCACGGGCGGCCCCCGCTCGGCTCCGGGGCAGGGAAGGGGGTTTGGCTGCTGGGCTTTGTCCACCCGGCTGAGCCACAGCAGAGGCAGAGCCTGAGCAGAGCCAGAGCAGCGCCTGAGCCTGAGCAGAGCCTGAGCCTGAACCTGAGCCTGAGCAGAGCCTGAACCTGAGCAGAGCCAGAGCAGCGTCTGAAACTGAGCAGAGCCAGAGCCTGACCCTGAGCAGAGCCAGAGCCAGAGCCTGAGCCTGAGCCTGAGCAGAGCCTGAGCCGAGCCTGAACCTGAGCAGAGCCTGAACCTGAGCTTGAGCCGAGCCTGAACCGAGCCAAAACCAGAGCCTGACCCTGAGCAGAGAGCCAGAGCCTGAGCCTGAGCCTGGACAGAGCCAGAGCAGAGCCTGAACCTGAGCCTGAAGAGAGCCAGAGCCTGAGCCTGGGCAGAGCCTGAGCCTGGGCAGAGCCTGAGCCGCTCCCCCAGCTCCTCATCCCAGGAGAACATCGTTCCATTCTCCCAAGCTCTGCCATTCCAGGCAGCCATGGATTCAGAAGCACCAGGTACCAAACCTGGCCCCAGTCTGGCATTTATTTCTGGCAGCAGAGAGGAAAATCCCTTCAGAAATGGGAGTTTGGGATCAGGCAGCCATGGCCCAAGCTGCAGAGTCCTCAGCTGCCAAAGGGGCCAGGCCCTGTCCTGCTCCCAGCACAGCTCCAGAGTGTCCCTGGCAGCTGTCACAAGTCCCTGTTCCTGCCCTCCAGCACCCCAGAGCCTTGGGAAACACCCAGAGGTCTCTTAGGGGCCATCTGTCCCTCCCTGTCCTAGCCAGCCAAGGGCTGTCCCAGCCCCAGGGATGGAGCTGGGGATGGGATGGAGCCCTCCAGGCCCTCCCCAGCACATCCCACCTGCTGGGCACAGGGTTCTGCCACGATTCCCAGTTTGGGAAGAGATTTGGGGTTGGATCAGAGTGACACTGAGGAGGAGAACGCTCAGGCTGGCCAGCCACAAAAAGGCAGAAAGTCACTGTGGATTTCAGGATAACCCAACCAACAGCCCTGGTTCTGTGCCAAGAGGAGATGAGAGCACCTCAGCAGGGCCAGAGCCCCTGCCCAGCCCAGCAGGGGAGAGACTCCAGAAAGTGCTCACTAGCCTTGAATTCCTGGGGCTGAACTCCTCTGAGCAGTGCAGGTAAAGCCAGGGCAGACAGCAGCATTTCCAGTCAGGGCTGCAGCACCCCAACACAGAAATGAGCTGCTCCAAAATCTGATTCCTCCCCTGAGCAGCTCTCCCTGTTCCCAGGCTGCAGCCAGACCCTCCCTCCTGCTCCAGCCATCTCCCCGTGCTCCAGCAGCACAAACCTGGGGGAAATGGAATTGTAGAAAATTCTTAAAACCTGACAGAAGGTTTACATAGCACATAAAACCTCGAGATAAGAAATGTTGGCTTAGAAATGGTATGGAATAGGGCAGATATTGTTGAGAAAGAAATGGAATTGGAAACAAGCTTCAAAGGATGGTTTTGTAAAAAAACACTAGATACTTTGGAGAAACAGAACTATGAAAGATTATTAGGACTTATGAGGGGCAATTTTAGGTGATTGGTTTTAAGGTATTTGCAGTATGGTGTGGTTAAAGTTGATAGGGTAAGAAACACTTATAATGTGCTGTAATTAGGAAATGGTTTCTGATTGTGATGGTGTGAATTATAACATCTGTATTGTCTCACCTTCCAAATGAGACTGAAAATGGAATAAAAGTTTTTGAAACACCTCTCAGTTGCCCAATCTCTGGATCAGAAAAGGGTTAAATCTGACACAAACCCAATTTCTGCCGCACCCAAAGACTCTCTCGCCATCCCCAGCCGCTCCTCCCTCGGCTGCCATCCCCAGAGCGGGGCCGGGGGAGAATTTGCTCTGTGTCCCACGGGGCACGGCCGGGAGCGATCGGGATCGGGGCAGGAGCGTTCCAGCAGCTCCGGAGCTCACCCGGGCAGCGCTGGATTTATGAATGAGGAAAGCCCCGTGCTCCCCATAAATGTCAGGATAAATCACCTGCGGGCACTTCCCTCCCGGCACAGGCGGCCGCAGCTCTCTCGTGGAGACATCGACACAATTTCGGAATTATTTTCTTTGCCTGCCCAGGGTGGGGGAGGATATCTAAGGAAGGGGGAAGGATAATGCTCAGAATTCCAAAGGTTTGGGCATGCCCACCTCACCTGCAGATGTCCTGAAGGGAAAAAGCTTTTGTGGACACTCAGGGCTGTCCAGGCTCACAGCAGCAGCACCCAGGGCCTTTGGGAGGAAGGAAGGAGGGCAAGGACAAGGCCAGTCCGTGGCTTTGCATCCAAACTGGGAATTCTGGTGGCCCCAGGGACACCAAGGGCTGTGACCAGGAGCACAGAGAGCTCCAGGAGGGGCTCAGCGACCCCTGGGGCACCAGCCAGGGTGGGGGATGAAGGAAGAGCAGGAGCTGGGAATGCTGGAGCCATCCCAGTGTCCCTGAGCATCCCCCAGCGGGGTGAGGGGGTCACCAAGGTGCTGCACCCACAGGAGCAGAGCTTTGGGAATGCTGGGGCCATCCCAGTGTCCCTGAGCATCCCCCAGTGACATCCCCGGCAGGGTGAGGGGGTCACTGAGGACACTGCACCCTGAGGGGGTCAATGTGACCCTGCCCAGCCCCTCCCTGCACTCCCCACCACCCTCTCCTGGATCTGCCAGGATCACTGGGCCAGGACTGGAATCCCAGCTTTGGACTTTGGGAAAGCCCTCGGAACTGCCACCTTCTCCTCAGGCCCTGGGAGAAGCCAGAAAAAAAAAACCAACAAAAACAAAAATCCCGAGCCAAGGCTCTGTGAGAAGCCAGCCTGTCCCAAAACTCCCAACCCAAAGCCCTGGGAGAAGCCAGCCTGTCCCAAAAACCCTGACCCAAAGCCCTGGGAGAAGCCAGCCTGTCCCAAAACCCCTGACCCAAAGCCCTGGGAGAAGCCAGCCTGTCCAAAAACCCCAACCCAAAGCCCTGGGAGAAGCCAGCCTGTCCCAAAAACGCCAACCCAAAGCCCTGGGAGAAGCCAGCCTGTCCCAAAAAC